>CM032356.1:68736464-68993562 GCA_019023105.1 Diglossa brunneiventris
TTTTCAGATCTTGTAGAATTTGGGGTTTGTGATTAGAAAATCTGTGATAAAGAAAATAATTTTTACAGTGAAAAATTTGAAGCTTCCACAGATTACGAACTCTGTGAATTTACACAACTATTGGGTCTCATCCAGCAAGACACAATTTTTCTCCATATATTATTATTGCACAGTATTTTTACCATTCACAGATGTTCAGTAGACACCTACAGTCATTTTCAATATCATTCAGCTGTATTGTTCAGGCTGTCATTACTCAGAATTTTCCATAATTTTTCAAGAGGATATCTCCTCTAAAATGGAGATGTAATACTTTTTGGTCCTATTTATCATAATCTGAGTAGATGAGTGGCTACTTATCCATTCTATCTGAATGACTCTATAACTCAGAAAAAGCCCCAAAAAATCAGAATCGAATGAAATGAAAAGGTACAATAGGTTCTTAGCTAGAAAAAATAAAAACACTTTTGCTGTTCTACAACTTGTAATATCATAATTTTCACAGGTCAACCAAACAGTACCTTCTGCAGCTTTGAAACGTCACAGATTTTGATATATTTTAACACCATTTCAGATAATTTTGATCACTGAAAATTAACAGAACAAAATTATCTTGACACTTACTAAAATATTTTATATATGCCATTTGCACGAAAAGAAACTTCAGAGCATCTAATACTTTTGTTTCTTCATTTTTTTCAACACAGGTCAGAATACGGAAGAGAACCTCACGAGTTCTGCATTCCTGTGATTATTACAAAAATAGATGTAGTGCACAGATGTGGCTGATTCCTCAGATGCATCGGAGTTAAGACACATCCATCAGGGAAATCACATCGCACTCCGTGGTGGAGGTGAAATAAAAACAATCTGTTTAGAGGAGCTGATTGAACTAAGGATCCTCTGCTCTAGCAGAGAAATAACTGCTGGCAAAAGAGGTGAGACTGCACTTCACTGATATAGATAAATTACTAGGGCACACACAGAACCTATTTTAAGAGGTATCAAGGCTGAAATCATCCAGCTGGAGGTTAATGGTAATAAACATACAGAAATCTTGTGAACATCCACAAATCAAGTGTTCCAAGTCCCACTAAATTCAAATATAGAGGTACACTAAAAATTACAGTGAGATATACACAACTAATGATTCTAAACTTCAGTTTATGATAAAGAATATCAAAACTCATCAGATTAAATGCATAACTGAAGTTTATTTTACTGGGTTATATACTGCCCTATTTTTCTATATTGTTTGCTAAACATCATGTTATAGATAAATAAATGAAGCAATCTTTTAAATAATTAACCTAAAGTATTAAGATTCACTAACTAGACACCTTAAAAAATGTTTTGATTAACAGTTGGAGAATATTGAATAAGAGCATAGACAAAGCTCTTTTATATGTTGATGATGTTACAATATATGTAAATAACATTATATGTTAATACCATAACCATTCTTATAGCCAGTTTTCATGTTTCAAAGTAAGTATACTTTTTAAACGACTGAAAAACTACCAGACATGCTTTTTACTCTAAGAAATCTGTTTTATAGTGAGAAACTTAAAAAAAAAATTATGAGTTCAGTTATCAAAAAAAGTGATTCTGGGTATATGCAAGAAAATGTAATTTTAATAAAGGGATTTTGATGCAGATACTGGAACAATGTGACACTGCAGTGCCTTGCTACTGACAGTACATTCACACAAGAAATCAGGTGAAAATATTCAAGAATCATTATATTGGAGCAACTTCTCTGTTGAAGCAGTCAATTCTCTGTTACATAAAGTATTTAAAATAATATTAGCTGTCTTATTAAGCAATATCCTCTAGCTCAACCAGGAGTTATGGACTTGATTTGAAATCAGTTAATAAAATTACCAGTTATCAGCTATGCCATGAACCAGGAAAATGATCATATTGGTTGCCCTTGGTCTTCAAAGTTTAATGAAAAAAAGTCACATATACAACAGCACTGAAACTTTTACAAAAAATAAGGATCTCATTTTCATTAGTCCCTGGCCATTTCTATTATGCCAGCTCTCAGTGCAGAAACTTTTCATTTCACTGTGTTTACTTTAGGAGGAGTCATCCTTGACAATAGTCATTGAGTGCACATACAGATTTCTGTGGATTTCAGGGAATTATGGTCTGAAATATGCTACAGTGCTCATCCTGAGTGCTGTCTTCCTATGGAAATCATCCCCATTGATCAATGGGATGAATTTCAAGATAGATCCCCAATCAACAGGAGCTGGAATGGAAGAATAAAACCCTCTATGATAGCTTTCCCTCAGATTTGCCTTCAATTACTTTCTTCCTCCTAAACATACAGGCATTTACTAAAAATGAAAAAGAACACGCTTTGAAATTTAAATTTTCCTACCAGTATTGAAATGCCTACTTTCTGAAGTTTGAGAGGCACATTGCAATGTTGTTTGTAACCACTTTGTTACAAAAGAGACAATTTATTTGTATAATTAATCAGCTGAAATATCCCCGAGGATTTCCTTTTTCCCCCTGGAAGACACCTTTTGTTGTTTAAAAGTAATGAAAACATTTCCTCAGGGCTTTCTAGTGTGATTGATAGTCTTGGCTGAATGTTGTTGAAGGCTTTCTGTCTGAATGGCTCTTTGAGCTCTTTATTCACTTTCATGGGATCTAGAGCATTGTTTTTAATACTCTGCTAGTAACAGGTGTTTCCCCTATAGGAAACCATTAGGACCACATTTTTAAACAATGCAAATCTAATTTTTATTTCAGGCTTGAAAGTTTTCTGGTTTTCATTTTTAGGATAGATCAAACCTTCAATAAGTCACAAATAAGCTTCAGATCTTCATACAGACAACTGAAGGAGCACCAAAGGCTTCATTCATTAAACAGGCTTCTAAGGATATTTCTAAACAAATGAACTTTCACAAAGAAATCTGCTTTTTATTTTAGCTCTTCTTTGAAAATGCATATGGAAAGAAGTGGGGGTTTTTTTTCCTGAATGCTCAAATTGAAGGAGAACACAGATGAACAGCTACTCAGGCTTCAATAATCAATCTAAAACATAGGAAGAAACTGAATAAAATAAAATTATTTTGTACTACATGGCTACTCTTTGAAGCTACCCACAGGCTAATTTTAACCTAGAAGTTACAAAACACAGGAAAAAAAAATAAAGACAAAAGTAATTGCTGTGATTACACAATGTTAAATCCAGCACTGACTAGTGAGTAGTGATGCAAATACCCCTCTGAAGGGGTAGCTTTACCCCTGTGATAAATCTAAGGACATGTGGCTTGTGAAAAAATCAACACAGAATGTGATTTAGCAAAAAAATCACTTTTTGAAACCCCCCCAAAAGCATCAATAGACATTAGCAAAACTCAGTTGGGAAAGAATAACTGAAATGCATATGGGGATAAAGAAATTTAAAAAATATATATTTTATGGGTAAAAATGCATATAAATATAGATAAATATAAGTTTTAAGACCAGGCTGAATGGGGCCCAGAGCAACTTAGTCTGGTGGGTGGCATCCCTGCCTGTGGCAGGTAGGCTGGAACTAAATGTTCTTTAAGGTCCCTTCCAACCCAACCTTTTCTGTGATGTTATGCAATAGATGATTGTATGAAAATGTGTATTTATACATATGTATGTATAGGTTAGTGAACACAAACAGAAAAAATTAACAGGATTGGTCATGTGAGAGTGTGCTTCTACTGCACATGGTATTATTGACTAGATCACGTGCAACGCATTTTGTACAGAAAGCTGAGCTGGCTGTTGATATTTCTAAGCATTCTGGATTAGCTTTGACTTTTTTACAGCTTGTCAGTACATCAAAGGCTGATTTGGCCAGTGTGGCTGCCTCATTGGCTCTACTGTATGAACTGTATCCAAAATGAAGCTATTTAATTAACAGTAGAATGGAAATTCCCCTGGTAGCCATGGGGTCATGTGCAGATTTGTCATCAGATAGGGCCTAAAAGTTGTTAAAAGATACAAGCACCATTTAAGTTTTAGAATACTTGCTTGATGAAGCACAAGTAACCATTTAAATTGAGAATGCAGGTAATTTCAGGTACAAATATATTTATTATACTTTGACTTCTTAAGATAAATGCTTTCATTACTATATGAGAAGTAAAAACATTGGAAAAAATAGAGGAATATGCCTTTAATCATTTTTTTATGTCTATTGCTGTATAGAGCCATGAAAAACAGGACTGAAAAGGTAAGAAGAGAATTCTAAACACTCAATTAATAAAAATGACACTTTTAAAATCTAAGAGAGTTTGAACAAACTGATTATTCCCAGCAGAGTGGATACTCTCTCATGCAATGCTGATGTTAGATAAAAGCCTAATCCCTTTCCTTCTGCCTGTTAACCTGCTCATTTAAGACTGCTTGTTAAAACCATGTACTGCTTTCTGCACAATCCATGAACCAAATTATCAAGTGCAATAGAAAGAATAGATACATCCATAAAAATATGTAGTTTTTATAATCTGTTTCATAGCATTAAAGTTTGGATTTTGCAGAGTGATAACTGGTCCTGGCAGCAGTGCCATTGTTAGTGGGATTTTTTCTTCATGTCTCATCAAAGATGCAAAAATGCTGTCAAACAATTATTCAGTTGCCATATAAGTGATGTTTATCTGAGATCTTGCTCATACAATTAGAAAGAATGTAAATAGGTTGTCACTAAAAATGCACTAGTAGACAGCTGCGGGGAAGAAAAATTATGCACATAACTAATTCATAAAGGCCTTGTATACAAACAAGTGTTATCTCAGCCCTTAATTGATTTAATTATTTAACTAGAAATAACTTTATTTAGCTTTATACAAAGTACTCATTTACTTTTTTTGGTTAAAAAAATAATAAATGCAAAAATGTCAATCATCCTGAAAATTACAAGTGACTGTTTCAGCTGTTTTGGAAAAATTTAGCAAATAAGTTATATTTTGATTTCTTTAATATGTAAGTATGCACTTATAAAAATTTTGCTCTGAAAATTGTATCCTCATTTTCTGAAAATGTTCTTTCTTCTTCCTTCTAGTTAAAAGTGACATAAGGGCAAGGAGAAGAGGGTCTGCTGAAGCAGCCAGAGCACACCTGTGTTGGTGTAGGCAGAGTTAAATCTTGGACACCAAAATAAGGAAAGTCGGGGTGCTGCAGTCTATCCCAGTATGCAGGTACCAGGAGGCAAGATGGTTTTTTTGTGATGCACAGCAAAGTCCAGCACCTTAACTGGCTGGTTTAAAAGCCAGGTAGTGGACAGAGAGTCCTCTGTCTATATGGAGTCGACATCTAAATCCAGTAGTTGCATTTTGCTAAGTAAACGTCATTAACTATTTAAACTGTTTACAGTAGCCATGATTCTGGCTTGATGAGGAGTGCTCTTCCATTAGCAGGGCTGTTTACAGAGAGTCTGCTCAGCCTGACTGCTTCTATTTGCAGTACAAACCCACCCTGCTGAAACAGGACTCCTGGTTCAAAAAGCAAACGTTGAGTTAAAAAAAAAAATTTCCATGAGGGAATAATCTCAAGATACATCCTAATTTTCTATATATAAAACTGATCTTTTTAAAATTGAATGCTATGTCAACACACATACCTCCCTCAGCATGCAGCACTAATATTATATTAATAAAAAGTAATTTCTCCCTGCTGAGGTCTCGTGGAAGTCAGTGTAGCCATGTAAGGGACAGGTCTGGTCTCCTAGGTCTTATCAAGCCAAGGAGCTAGGCAAATTCTGATATGGCTAAAGGAACTTAATGCCCAATTAAGGGCTCAAAAAGAATTAGAAAATCGAGTCATGATAAAGCAGGGCTCTTATGGCTGGTAGCACCATGTGCTCTTTCACATCAGAGCTACATGTGGGCAGATCTCATACAGACATATATTTGTTTCATAGTCCCATTTTTCCATTTACATTATTGCCACTACAAAACATGACCTTTGGGCAGTAATCACATAACTTCCTTGCATTTCTCTCTTTCACCTGTTTTCTTTTGCCTCTGAGCCTAAAGCATTTGCAGTTAGTTACATATGCCAGCAGAAAAGGTAAATCCTATTCCTATTTCTATGCATTTTCATTTCTTTATAATAGTGGAGATGTGACAGCAACCTAAAATATTCCTCAGGCTGCTTTCAAGAAAGTAACGACTTCCTGAGAAACATCTAGCAGCAATTATGCAAATTTGTGCATATTTTTATACCATTCATTCAGTACAGGCACAGGAAACTCTTTAAAAAGAGAAACCATAAAAAGCAAAAGAAGGAAAGATGTTTGAAGACACATGGGCATGAAAGAGATAATGTTCTAATGTGAACGTTTCCACAAATTTACCAAAACTCCAGTGGGAAGGGTTTTCATATAAAGTCAAGGGGAAGGAAGCACAAGCACAAACTGTCATCAGAAACATAGTTATGAAGTCATGCCACAGAAAAATGAAGAAGGCAGCATTAAATTAGATTTAAAAAAATGGGTAACAAGTTTTAGATTATTAAAACGAGCAGATGTGAGGTGGGCTGCCTGATATGTCTGGTGGAAGCATTACTAAACCCTAAAAGTGAGAGAGAAAACATTTAGTGAGATCATAAAAATGGGAGTTATATTACTCAACGTGGAAAATTATTTATTTTATATATATTTCTTTTTTAATTTGCAGACCATTGCAATGACAAGTGCTGATACATGATGATGTCACCATGATTAATGCCTCAAAATTCTAGTGAATTATTAGGTGGATATTAAGACTTTACAGTTCCATTAGATTTAGCAAAATCCTAATCTATTAATACATCTAGACTTCTGCCAGAATAATCAGAAATGGTGTTGTTTTATTTTTAAAAAGACTTGAGCACAATAATCATTCTACTGCTGTAATGCACTTTTCCATGCTTTCTAATATATATATTTCTAAAACTGCTCGATTTCATTCAAAATAACATTATATTTCAACAATGCTATGCAATATGAAACATAAATAATTTTAATATATCCTTTAAGTCATGATAATTTTAATTTACCTTTTCTACATTCAAAACATCACGTTTTGTTGCAGTGCACTGCAAATAGTTACCTGCTGAGCTGAAAAATGTGAACAAGTATTATTTAACCTTTGTTTTCATTTTTACTCTAAACAAGCCTTTCATCTTCCTGGTGAGTTTAAAAATGATGACTAATACTTATTTAAAAATGGGATTTCTTCCAAGTTACAGTGCTGCTGGTCATTCCTTTTTTGGCGTGACATGCTACACTTCTAATAATGCTCAAGGTTCTGAATTAGTCCTTGGTAAATTATACAAACTTGAAAGTAAACCAACAACACACCCTAGAACAGCAACCCTGCAGAATGTCAATTTCTGGAAAAGAAAAAAAGAGACAGAGAAAAAGAGGAAAAGGAAAAAGATGAGAGACCTCCTCTCCCACATACTTTTGGTCCAGCCTGGTAAAATGACCATGAACTGAAATCCACCTCTTTGCTTTAGTCCACCTGGGAATTAGCAGTGCTTGTCACCTTGCACTTACCTTACTAAGGCAGCCCGAGCTGGGGTTTGTTCAGGCTGGAGAAAAGATGGCTCTGGGAGGACTTTAAAGTTCATTCCAGTACCTGAAGGGGCACAAGAGAGCTGGAGAGGGACTTTTTACAAAGACATTGAGTGGCAGGAGAACTAGAGCAAGGGGGCATGGCTGGATGATGTAAACAGCAATGTAACAGTTGTCATCCCTATGGAAGCCATTCTCCAAATCAGTTATAGCCTTCCTGTTAAACACTTTTAGTCCATCTGCTCACTTAAATAACACTGGCTACATTTTTAGGATGTGCAGAAATATGTTATTTTTTTCAGAAAAGAAAATGTTTGCTTTTGTAACACAGCCCTATCAACACAACGTATGATTTACTTTGTTGTTTGATGGGGAGAGGAGGCTCTTGGTAAAATGTTTAAAAACAGTAGTTTGAAGAATGCAAGTGGTCTAAATACACCTATTTGAGTGTACAGAAATGCTGTTTTTCCAAGTTCAAACAGCATTGCAGATTTTGTTAAGATGGTCATTGAGGACTTTTAAATACAACACAATAGAAAAGGAGGAAGAACATTTGGGTTTAGAGGATGCAACAACTCCTCAGGTCTGCTGTGTGTGGATATGGAATATCAGAACAGCATCTTAGTAGGGCTCCCTCATTCAGCTTTCACTTTTCTGGTATAGTAACTTATTCTGACAATACTTTTAAATGGTTTTACAGCTTTAATTTCCATTATTTTAATTTTAAATTAATTAATTTAAAATTATGTTATTTATTAAAATGAATTAATTTTAATTTTAAATTATGTATTTTATTTTTTTTTTTTTTAATTTTGGAAGGATTGCTAAAGAAATGACAATCTAGAAAGTATAAAAAATGGAACAAAATCTGTGATATGAAACTACTATTGTAACATGAAAAACACAGCATCAGTTTCAAGACAGATTATTAGAGTCACAAACTCTCAAATGAAACTGAAAAATTCACCTCAGAAAAACTTAGGCCCAAATGTATGGGAGAATTCTGTATAACTAATAATGATTTTTAAATAAAATATTAAAATGATTAATTAGAAATTGCTAGATTTAGCACAAGTGGGAGAAACAACAATGCTATTTTACACAAACATTATTCCGTCTGACAAATAATTTTGTTACTATGCAAGCACTTTATGTACTCACAGTTTCTGCAGATGTGCAAACAATAGCCCAAGATGAAAAGCAACATCACACAGAATTTCCAGCCATTCTGGATAGCAATGGAAATGTTCTAAATATATTGGCCATAGACCTGGTATTAGAACAGTCTCACTAGATTTAAAAATCCTGCCTACACCTACATGCTTACCTAAAAACAATCTCACACACAGTTATCAGACTTACAACACAGAATTATGTGGGGGACACTGATTTAACTGCAAACTGAATACTCCAGACTAGTTGTGGACCTAGTTTGTTGGCAGGTCTTCCTCTGCTAGCTGTCTGAAACTGTTTTTCTCATATTTGTTTTGCTTTTATAAATACATCACTAGGAAGAGCTTTAAAAAGTGGTTTTAAAGTATCAGAGAGTAAAATTACTCTCTTGACAGTATTAGCTCCCAGAACTGCATGATTTGTTGTTATATTTTACCATCAATTTGGTAGTGAATACGATTGCTGCCTTTCTTCCTTTCAGAAACATGCAGTAGATGAATTAAGGCTTTTTAAATGCAGAAAAAAAAAGAATAAAAAAAAAATAAAAAACAGAAAGGGAAAATGTGGCTGTTGGTAGTCTTATCAACAACCAAAAAGGAAAAAAAAGGCTGTCAGCATTTCTTAATGTCATATATTTCTAAGAATCCAGTGGGCTAGAGGAAAGGCCATATCCACTTTCATATCCTCTGAGTGCCACCCTGCTCCTTCTTTGCACCTTTGTTAAATTACCCTTTGTCACCATCATATTTACTGGAAAATTCCCCTTGCCAGGATTCCTCTCCTGGGAAGCTGAGAAGCCTCACAGAAAAAGGAAAACAATGATTATCTCATTTCCTTCTCCTGTGTTTTGCTGCTTTGGAATGTGGTTTGGAGACTGCTTATCCAACTGGTCATTGTTTGATTGGTTTCATGTGAATTGTTTTAACTTAATGACCAGTCACTGTCCAGCTGTGTCGGGGCTCTGGAGAGAGTCACAAGTTTTTCATTATTATCTTTTAGCCTTCTGTAAGTATCCTTTCTACATTCTTTAGTATAATTTAGTATAGTATTCTTTAAAATAATATAATATCATAAAATAATAAAGTAGCCTTCTGAGAACATGGAGTCAGATCCATCATTTCTTCCCTTCGACAGGGGTCTCAGAAAATACCACAACCTTTCTGTGCCCACAGAGGACACCCTGGAGCTTAGGCCCAGACAAATCAGCATTATTTATGTTAACTCCACATTTTCACATGTGCACAGGTTTTCTCCTGTATTATGCATAGAGAAGCAAGCTGGAACTTCAACCCAGAGAGATATTTGCACTTGGTTTTGGGGTGCCAGAGAGAAGAGAAATGCTCTCTTAACACCTTTCTGCACAGCAATGCTACTTGCCATTGCATGTGACTTGAAGCATGACTTGCTTACAGTGTTCTCTGCTGTGGCATAAAAGTTACTTTTTCATGACTCCTTGAGTTGCTAAATACTGAAAATCCCAGGAAAGCTGATGAATAGTTTCTTACTGGAAGAACAGGGAAAGATAAAATGCTTCCCAACAATGAGAGTCTTCCATTCCATGAAACATGCTACAAACGTTATTAACAAAAAAACCCAAGGAAAGTAAGGTTTCTCAGTCTCAGTTTCTCTCTCTTCCTGTCTGTTTTTCTCACATGCACCTTCTTTTATCATCACATACACACGCGCCTAGATCTGATTTTAAGACAGATTTTTCTAGGGGTAATGTAAGCAACATCACTCATCCACAACAAGACAGACAGACAATTTTCCCCTCTGAGGTGCAACTCCAGCTGCAATATTTGCACCTGCTAGTACACACACAAAAAAAAAAAAAAAAAAAAAAAAAAAAAAAAAAAAGTTATTCTGACTTTCTTTTGTATGCAAAACTACTTAGCTTGATAGTACTTTTTAACAGGAAAGATATTCTGAGTGTTTACTAAATGTTCACACAGTAAATTCAGTGTAAATTTGCCATTTATGCATGAGTTCACAGAGTTCATATTTATTCCTAGAAGCAACCAAAGACCTACTTGAACTGTTTTACTGTGTTTTAATCTGCAAATTTGAAAAAAAAGAAAAAAACCACAAAAACATAGACCCAAGAAAAAAGCCCAAACTCAAAATCTGTGATCATTATATAATTAAAAAGACAAAAAAAAAACCCACCAAAAACTTCCTGTGCATCTTATTGTACACTTGACAACCAAATTAATCTATTCAGATTCCATTTCAGAAGGTTTCTCATTAACCATAGAAGCAGCATTTCCAGAGTACTATTTTACACACTGCTCTCATCTTGCTTCCAGTATTATAATTCATAAAACAAAAGACAAAGCTGCAGAGAATATGAATGCCTTTTTTCTCTGCATTACTGCTGACATCAAGTGCATTAATAGGAAGTAAATTAGAAAGAAAGAAAAAAATAGTAATAATTTTTGAAATGGAAATTATTCAAGGTATTCAAATCATTTGTGTTTGGAGCTCTAAAAATAACTTACAGTGGAGCAAAATGACAGTTCAGTTGACTGATAAATATTTTGGGGGAAAATCTCTTTTTCAAACCATATTCCAAATATGAGGAATATCAAGGCAGAAGAGATCCTGTGGATGAGCAAGGAAATACAAGTCCAGAAAGCTTGAAAACAACATTATTTCAATTTCCCTTACAATAGGACTGTATGACTTAAAAGTTTCCAGAAGAAAGGTTTATAATCTCTTACAAGGCTGTAAATAACAAGTCATGGAGATGAGGAAGGAGCAGCAGGCACGAAGGAGAGTGGAAAGATGGGGCTGGACATGGAGAGGATGGATGGATAGATGGATGGATGGATGGATGGATAGTCTAAACCTTCTAGGACCCCTCACTCCCATGAAAATGTCCAAGTGCTTATCTACCTTACCTGGAGGAAATTCTCCTGTCTAGGGAATCTTGGTTCTTTCCATACAAAGCAAAGGAAAAACAAACCCCAGCCTCACAGATTTCTTACACAGGACACTGAATCAGAGAATGGATCAATGCTTGGGGCTGAGCACTCACCTGTGCCTGCACAGGAGAACCCTGCCCCTGTGTTTGCAATTATTTTGGTAGGAGAACATGATGGAAATAAATTTTTAAGTGCAAACTGTTGTTCCAGAGTGTTTGAAAGAGAGGTTTGCAACAGAAAGCGTTATGTTCTAAATATAAGTTCTCAAACTGCATAACCTGAAACTTACTGTTAATTAAAGTGGGTTCTTCTGTAATTGCTGTAACTACATGGGTCATAACAAACGGCTTGTTATGTGATTTCTAACACATATCTGGTTACTGAGTTAAGAACTTAATACAGTTTTACGACAGGCCCACGGATTTGTATGAGAGCCTTGATGTCACTCACAGCAGCAGTGACATGAGGTGAGAGTTATAAACCTCTCCACAGTGTGGTGACTTAACATAGGCAAAAGGAGCCTTAAGCTGCTTATATGATACTGGTTACAAAGACCATAACAAAAGGCTTCATCTGTAAGATTATCTATATCATGCAGATAAACAACACAGCTGCCTGCTCTGCACACCAGCTTATCTTAAGGGCAGAGTTTAAGGTCAAGGGAATCTTTAGATAGGATGTCCATTTTTAAATATGTGTCAACCTACCCCCTCAAAGTGTCAATTAATCACATCTGGCAAACTATTTGTCCTCCTCAGCAAATAGTCAAGAGTATTCACTCTAAAAGGGGGTATTTAGCAAAAGGGACATTAACTGAGTGCTTTTTATACCAAGATAAGAAGCTTGATTTTTCTAGGTTTCCTTACTCAATTCATCCAGTTCAAGCCAATTTATGACTTCAAGAAATTCAGATGTCCACTAATATCAGCCTCTGAAACCAGTGTTTCTTGATGGTCAGTTTCCTGTATGCCTAAAGTCAGAAAGAAATAACCAGAGGATGGATTTAACTTGAATACTTTAGGGCAATAGAAGTTTGACACATTTCTTTTTAGTATCTTAAAATCATCCAGATGTGAATCACCACTATAGACATAAAACGACATCATCACAAATGTATAAATTCAATCCAGAATAAAAAAACTCATAAAATTGAACTGGAGCAGTCAACTTTCAGGTCCTGATAGACACTATTTTAGTTTTTGTTGTTTGTCCCTAATAGTTACTTCTGTCTATACAGCTACTAACCTCATAATTTTAGTGGTTGCAAGTTTATTTGTAGGGTTTAAAGTGTCTTCAAGTGGATGTTCACTTTACAGAGTGATGTCTTGTCATGACAGAGAAGTGTTGCTTCTCTTCCAACATTTTTGCCATGGAAACCCTTCCTTACCACCATACCTTTCTCCACATCTGTATCTGAACTTTGATATTAAAGACATTTTTCAGAATTTTCAGCATTTTGTCTTGGAATTTCAAGGCTCAGCTATTTCAATTACTAACACATCATAGCATGAAATACAGCAGTGCTACCAGAAATTATGTTTGCAGGATGCTGCTGGTCTGTGATGCAGCCAGTGCTGAGCTCAGTATTCAACTTCCCATCTAAGTGTCTGTTTTCCAATTACAGCAAAACTCAATATTTTTGAAAGGAGTTTCCTTTCCTTGTGCACTGTGGACCTTGCCCTGTTGCTGCTGGGCACTTCACAAGGAAATAATGGATGAGATTGCTCAGCTTCCTGTGCTCCCCTAATCTGCACAACTGCTCTGTCACTCTAGGCCAGTTCTAACCTTTATAGCTCTGACTGACCTCAGTTTCCAGTTTCCATGGCAGAAAAGTGCCAAGGGAGAATATAAGAACTGCTGAACTTAATCTGTATAAAATGTGAGTTCTTAAATAACAATTTTTAGGCCTGTCCTGCAGCAGTGGGAAATAACGTTGCATAGTAGAAATTAAATCTTTATTCTCTCCTACTCCATCACCTCTCCACTCATATAGAGGATATAATTTTCTGCCCTGTCACCTAAAATATTCAGCATTTTTAGAAATAATATATAAATCAAATGCACTCCACTTTATTAGGCCAAAAGAGAGAAATGTAATCTGGCATGCAAATGAGAAACTGGACTCACATCTGAAGATTCTGACCTCAAAGAGAAAAGAAAATCACAAGCCCCTTAGCTAATGTAAATAAAACTTATGACAATTTGCAATTGTTCTTGATCCAGTATTCTTACCATACCTATTTATTTAGTGGCTATTCACAATATAGCATTGCACAGACACAATACTGATATTTTTACTGCATTTTTTTTTTCTTCTTCTATGGCAAATTAATGACTCCAAGTATTCAGACTTGACCTGTTTCAGATTGGCCATGCTACAACTACAATGAATTTTAGGCCTGGATATTCATGAAAGATACTTTAACAATAAATTTTCTTAATCATCTAAAACTAAATGCAAGCTATGTCTACATCCTGTAGGAGCCATGAGCCTCAAACTATGTGCTATATTTGTACTAAGGAAAATCTTTGTCAGGTACAATAAAGGAAGTTGGACTATCGAGTTTCTTACAAATTTACAATTAATTTGAGTCTTAAAAGGGATGAGGAGACCTGTTTAGCAAAATGAAAAGCTTATAAATTATTTAAAACTGGGAAAGCAAAGCCAAGATGAAACAACAGAGATTTGTAAAGAGCAAATCATGTTGAATTGTCTCATTTCCTTCAGCAACACAGTACCCATCTATGAGGTTAGAGAGAAGAAACAAGCATCATGTATCTTTCCTTTAAAACATGACATTATTCCTCAGCACAATCTTTTAAGCTAGGGAAACACGTTCTAGATTGAATGCTCTAAACTGGGTGCAGGAGTGGGTGGATGGTACCTCCCAGAAGACTTGCCAAATGTACTCTGTCAAAATGGAAGCAAATATTAAATGCCTTCCCCACAGGGCCCCAGCTTTCACACAGCTCTTTTCAAACCTTAATTAATGAAAGAAGAGAGAGCTTCTGTGCAGAATTAGAGAAAACATGAAGACAGGAAGGACCATGCCGAAAACTGGGACTAGCCATCAAAGAGATCTTAAAAAAGGTAGAGAAGCAAAGGGCCTGGAGGTAATGTGGTGTTACATGCTCAAGCAAAATCCAAGTTGCCATGTCTTCATGAGACAGGCAGATGTCACCACGGCATGCATAAATAGAAGGTCAACCTGAAAAATGCATGAAGCAATCCTCCTTGCTCTGCCAAGTGCCTGCAAGACCTCAGCAGGATACTGAGCCTGCCTCCAGCATTTGGTTTTGGTAAAAAAGGACAAATCAGCAGAGCAAACCCCAAGGGAAAGAAAAGGTGTGAGGGGTGTGAAGAGGGAGACCTGCAGAGCACTTCTGAAACAAGCAGGGCTTCTTCCTCTAGGCAAAGGTGGGTAGAAAGGAGTATCAGGGGAAACAGTGCTATCTTCCACCTCTGGCGGGTGAAATCACCTTACTGAAAGGAAAAGGAACAACTTCTTCTCCATGCCTGTGCCAGATATGGAGAAAATTACTCACTTGCCCATCTGCAGTCACTTTTAACTAGTTTGGATACTGAGCAATCGGCTTGGTCAAACTTCTGTCAAAAAATGACACCAATAGAGTAGATCCCACTTTGATTAAGGAAGACATTTCTGAAGGTCCCTCTCAGCTAGATGTTTTTAAAACACTATAGAGACACACACTGCATAGGGTTTGTCTGTAACATATATAATTCATTATTGAAAAATTAATCTTCAAAGGATTGGATGACACCAGCCAATGCTTTGCAGTGAAATAGGATTGACTCATATTACAACCTTTGCTTATAACAAAGACCAAAAAGGATATGAAAAAAACTCTGTATTATGAGTAGGTTTTTATGCAAAATTACATTCATTATTCTTTTCATTTATTTGCTAATTGTTGAAATAGTCTTGTAAAAAGGCACTAAGAGGAGGCACGAGTATTAAGCTGGTTTAACCTCAAAGTGATACTGTGTAAACAGGTGCACTGTAAATATTTAAAATTCTATGACTAAGCTCACATTAATCCTTATTAGCAGACTTTGAGTGTGTAGAACAAGAATATTACCCACACTCCTTCCATAAGCAATGTCCTGTGAGAAAGGATGTTGATAAGCCCAACCTCAGAAAGAAAAACCAAGCGTGTAATCTTTTTCTGCCTCTTTCTGCAGTGTGGGTCACTGGGTTACATGCTGGAAGCTGAACTGGAATTAGTTATTTTATTTATGAATACTATGTACATATCATTGCTGTGGTACAGTGAAAGATGCAAGGTATTAAAGAATCCTGTGCTCCAGATTTACAATGAGCATCTCAGGTGGCTGGAGGGGAGATCCCATAACAATCACCACAGAGGTCTGCAGATGTTATTTTACCATGCCTTTTTTAAAATATGCAAATGGTAATACAAATATTTTAAGGTTCTTAAACTTTATTCTGCCTGCACATGAGAGATTTAACCATTCATAAAATTGTTACATTTTACAAGATTCATTTTCCAGAAGGAATTCTGAATTAAATAGTTTAATGCATAAAGTTATAACATTTTCTTTCTTCTTTTTTCTTTTGACAGAGGCAAATGTAGTGGTTAACTGGTTAGTTCTCTTAGGTAAATATGACCCTAATGTCCATACAAGTTTATTTCAGATATTGAAAAAACAACATAGGGCCACATGCTTATATTATTGCTGAGACACCAAAATAGCTTCTCATCCCAAGCCTTGGAAAAAAAGTGCCAAGTGCCCACTAAGCCTGTCTATGACTCCCTTTCCCACAAGTACACAGGAGAGAAGACAAGATGGAAAACAACTAGTAGGTTGAGAAAAGGCAGTTTATTAAGCAAAAAAAAAAAAAAAAAAAAAAAAGAAAAGCAAATTTTGTGCAAGCATTAGCAAAGAGGAAAAAATGAATCTCCAGTCTGATGCCAACATAGACCATCATCAGTGCAGGAAGAGTATAAACACTGGTATAAGAGATTGACTCCTACAAGTCAATGGGCCCTGGAAATATCCACATGAGGGTGTTAGCAGGGCTGCCTGTTGTTGTTGGCTGCTCTCCATAATGGTTGAGAAGTCATGGAGATCAGGGGATGCCCCAGAAGACTGGAAGAAGGCTAAATGCCACTGCCCTGAACAAGAAGGGCTTAAAGAAGGATCAAGGAAACTACAGTCCCATCAGTCCTTTCCCAGAGAAACCTATCCTTTCCCAGAGAAAGGGAATGTTCCCGTGGGCTAGGACAAGTCAGATGAAGCTCATGCTTGGGAAAACTCAGCTTGGATTCACCCAGGGGCAAATCATCTTTGACAAGCCTTCTGTGATGCATTAACATGCTCAGCTGATGTGGGACAAGTGATGGACATTGTCTGACCCCTGAATTTCTCCAAGATATCCACAGCCTCCTCCTAGAGAAGATGATGTGTTATGGTCTAGACAAGTGGTCCATGCACCGGACGGGGAAATCCTGGCAGGCAGGACCCAGTGGGTGGTGGCAAATGGCTCCTTTCCAAACTGGCAAACTGTCACAAGTGATCAATACTGGCTCCAACGCTGTTTGATGTCTCCATAAGCAATCTGGAAGATGGGATAAGCTGTAGCCTGGAAAAGATTGCTGATGGTACCAAACTGAGTGGGGATGGAAGGCCTACACTGCAGGAAGACCCAGATTGGGTTGACAGGGCCCTTCTGAAGTTCAACAAGAACAAGTGTATTCTTACAATGGGAAACTATAATCCAGGGGAGCAACACAGGCTGGGATATCCTGTCACAGACATCTTTTATGAAAAATCCTTTCCTTAGGATTTTTCCTCCTGAGAAGCTGAGAGGCCTCAGGAAAAAAAATGTAAATTAGTATTATCTGCTGCTGGGGAATGCAACAGGTGATTGGCCCATGTTGGTTGTTTCTAATTAATGGCCAATCACAGTGAGCTGGCTCGGACAGAGAGCTGAGCCACAAACCTTTGTTATCATTCTTTCTTTTTCTATTCTTAGCTAGCCTTCTGATGAAATCCTTTCTTCTATTCTTTTGGTATCATTTTAATGTAATATATATCATAAAATAATAAATCAAGCCTTCTGAAACATGGAGTCAGATCCTCATCTCTTCTTTCAACCTGAGACCCCTGTGACCACGGTCACAACATCCCAAGCTGGGGAGTGGCTCTTTGGAGAGGGTCTTGATTACTCTTTTTGGGAAAACTCATTGTAAGTGAATGGTGTGCTGCTGTGGCAAAAAAAAATTACCCAAGTGGATGTTGGGTTTTATTAAGAAAACACCACTACCAGAGATAAAGAAGTCATTGTCCCACTGTACTCAGGGCTTTCCAGGCCATACCTGGAATACTGTTCAGCTTTGGTCCATACTGTACAAGAAGGCATGGACAGGCTGGCAAGGATCCAGAGAAGGCTGTCAGAAATGAGCGTTTTAAGGTACCTTAAAGAATCTCTGCAGAGGTGCCAACAAAAACAGGTTTAATATAGGAGCAAGAGGACTGGGAAGTCTGCCTTGTGAGGAAAGGCTGTGAGAGCTAGGTTTTTTCAGCCTTGAGGAAAGAAGGCTTGGGGAAGACTTTATCACCAAGTTCCAGTATTTAAATGCTCTCTACAAAAAAGATGGAGAATACCATTTTCAAAGAGTGAATCAGCCACTAGAATAATCTCAGAGAAGTACTGGGTTCCCCAGTGTTGGACACTTTAAGGATTCAGCTGGACAGAGTGCTGGGCCATCTTATTTTCACCATGTTTTTGCCAAGAAGGGTAGGACCAAGTGCTACTTCCCTTCCAACCTGTCAATCTATGATTTTCCCACTCTTACTAGTAAGTGCTAAAGAAATAGAAAAGCATAAAAAAAGCCCAGGCTAGCTTAAGGAATCTCTGCCACAGAGACACTGTAATAGCACTGTATGAGCTGATAATGCACAATTCCTGTTTATAGTGCATTTAGGCTCTATCTTGTGATTGACTTTTATTTAACACGATAGATTTCCCATTAATGACAAACTTTCAAAGGTAGCTTTAAAAAATGAGAGAGCATACATTTTTCAATACAATCTAACAGCTTGCAAGCGAGCAGGTGATTATGAACCCTCTGTTGTGGTCTGCTTCAGAACTTGGATTAAAAAATTCCCGGGTTATTTAGCTCCCACTTCCCCCCACGTGGCATTCAGAGGTATCTGACAGCACGTGCCTTTTGTGCCTCATGCATCATGCACAGTCCTCTATGAATTGCCTTTTTCTCTCATGGTCCCTCTGTTTTCTTGCTCATCTCTCCCAGTGACTGGTGCCTTTGCCAGGGCAATCCCAGGAGTCATCCATCCACGCAATTATATGTCAAGGGGGTCTCAAGCACCAAAAGAAGGCAAAGCAGAGAGGTCTCTATCAAATAAGAAAGAACACATTTTACTGAGCAGCGCTTCAATTCTGCAAAACTATTACCATGGTTTTATTAGGAATATTTACCAATATTTACCAAATACAACTATTTGATCTGCACTGATGAACACGTGTCACAGCCAGCAAGCAGAAAACTGTGTAGGCAAATTGTATTAACTGTTTGACCCACTAGGTCAATCCATTACCATGCACAAAAGGAAGGTGATAATATTTGTGGATAAGGTGAAAAATCCAGTTTGCTGGGTGTGACAACAGAACATGTCTTTGAGATGCTTTGTTTTCAATTCATAGGCAAAATGACTGCTCAATATTTGTTCAAAGATATTTAATTTAAACAAAATGATCCATGGGCCATAAGGGTTTCCAGTAGGAAAATACCTACAATTTACTTAAAAATCAGAATACTTAGATTCCAGCCTATTTTGTTGGTTTGTTTTTTGTTAGGTTTTTTTTTTTTTAATGGTATAGCTAGAAATATATATTTTTTGAGAGTTCAGTGCTTTCTAATTATGAAAGTGGGTTTTTCCCAAATTTACTAAGGCATATTTCCTGTACAAATCCCAGTGACTGCCTGCCAAAACAAGTTGTCAATTATTTATTTTTGTTTCTTATCCACATTAGCATCTAAAATAGATGTTGATGAACTCTGTATGGAACACAGGCACTGTCTCTCAGTCACGCTAAATATTTGCACCATCTCATCATGCAACTTGGTTGACATCACACAAAATTCTCAATACCTAAATAACTGTTTCAGTCAAATCAGAGTGAAGTTATCATAAGTCTTTCTGCTGTCTTCAATGAACCTTGGATCTGGCAGGGATGAGCCAGCTGAATGATATTAATTGATGCAAACAGGAAGAATGAAGGGAAGAACAAGTGCTGACTTGTACACTGTGCATCACTTACACTGAGAATCAGATTACTGAGGCAACAAGGGAAATTGAGAGAGAAAAAATATTAAAAATAGAATATACTCGGTGCCAAGCCACAGCCTAAATGAGAGACAGTCACAACAAGTTATTTGTTATGCTTTATATCTCATAAAAAATCCCAACTTTATTATCAGGGACAGTTTTTCTATGATCTCCTCATGACATATCATTCTTCCCATAATTAAAAAAAAAAAAATCTGTGAGCTTCTGAAACAATTGTCAGCAACTGACAGCTACTTTCTAAAGTGAGTTATCTGGCATGCTGGACTCTATGTCAGATCTCATTCTCACAGAGAGAATTAGATACCACAACATTAGAGACTGCTTGCTCAAGTGCCATCCGTGTAGCTCAGCTGTTTTAACATGCACAAACCGTAGGTTTAAGCTGTTAAAGAAAAGACTCATGGCTGAAGAAATAAGTAATTATCAAAAGGAGTAATTATGATCAAATAAACCATGAGAAAAACTAGATAAGGGGGAAACATAGCCATGATATTCACGTGGAGTTTTGGTCCTTGTCTTAAAATTCTGCAGAACAAGAGATCAGGCTAACGCAAGCAGAACAAATCCCAGCATTCTTAAATTAAAGAACATGCATTAAATGGGAAAGGGGAAAGCAGACAACAACAAACAATATTAGAAACAGAGGATTTAGCAAAATACCAAGGGGAAAAAAAGGAAGGAAAGATGATCTCAGCAAAGAAAACACACTTCAAAACAGCTTTATGGCATATATTATGGTTAGAAAATATTTTCATAATTTACTGGTAGGTGGGGCCTCCTTCAGGACAGCAAATGAAATCATCAGTCTGACATTAATTTCTAGGGTCAGATTGAGGCAAAAAGAACAAAGAGCTTCATGTACAGAGGACACCAGGTAGGAATACAAAAAATATTTTCCTACCATAGGAATAACCAGTACTGACATAATCTGAGTCTACTACATTTGATTTCAGAAGATTCTGTAAAATTGAAAAAGTAAAAAGATACAAGAATAAAACTAGAAGCCACATTTTATTTTTAAAAAACACTGGTAAATCAGAATCTATTTATCCCATCTTTTCAAACAAAAAGTTAAAAATTAACTTGAACTGTAAATAACTTGCCTGTAGAGTATTGATTTGATTACAGAGGGATGTACAATCTCCCAAAGTTTTATGTAGCAGAAGCCAAACATGACAAATTCAAAAAGGGTGGCAATTGTTAATCTAGACAACTATAGCCATTTTTTAAAATGCAGATTTATGGCTGAGGCTAATTAATAGTAGAATCTGCACCTTTTCCAGCTTTTGTGGGCTAGAGAAAAAAAATCTTATATTTGCAGCCAAGAATTTATTGTTATTCTGAACTTTTATGTGCCTATTCAAAGACTTAGTAGTCTAGTTACAACAATAGTAATGCTGATTGTTCAGACTATATTATTATACAAAAAGCCTCATTAATAGCACATTCTAATTTTTTATCCGTGCACTTTGTATACCTAGCCTTCCACTTGTGTTGTGCTACCCCTTCCCCTGCTTGTCCAGATCCTAAAGTCAGAGATGAGAACTCTTGCAAGAGGAAGAGGAGGGCAAACTGGGATCAGAGGTCAGCCTTCTACACCACAAGGAGTGGGATGCTGACAGTGGGTTTTCTCCTTCTCCCAACTCCAAGGTCTGCATCACTTTGATTCTGATTGGCTTTAATCCATGTTGTAGCTTGATCTACATTAATCTACACCTCCACATGGTATCCCTATATCCTGTGGCACACACAGTGTGTGCTGCATATTCTGGACACTTGCTCTTCCTTTTGTTTTGCTCTGGAACTGGTTTTATGTGATTTCCAAGGCTAGGTTTCTTGGCAACATCGGCAATTCATTTATTGCATCTTTATAACATCTGCTGTCATTCCAAGGCTGAACCTTTCAAGGAAGGCCTTTGCTACCATCCTTTGCCTGTTTCTCCTCAGCTCCATATTATTTTTTGAGGGGTCAGAGGTATTTCACTCTACAAAGAACAACATTTTACTATTACTGCTTATTACTTACCGATACGCAACAAAATTATTATAACAACCGCACTACACAATTGCACAGAGCTAACCTAAAGCAAAACAAGTCAAGAAATATTCAACTGTTCATTGGACAAAAAAAGCTAAACTCCATCTTTAGGCAAGCCAAAGAAGGGCAGCCAAAGCAAGCCTGGCCAGGCTCAGCTCGGGTGATTTGCAGGGCTAATGCAACATCTGTGTCTTTTGGCTAGCAGTGGCACTACCAAATTTACTGCACCACAAAGCTACCAAACAACTGACCTACAATATAGGGAATTCTTCAAAGCTTCATTTAAATCTCAAATTATAAGTAAACTGGTTTAAATTGGAACTAATTGGGGAATATAATGGCTGCTGCCATATATGTAGTAAGTTTAGGCGACTGTTACGGTTGCTTTCTGGATTTAAAATCTCCAACTGAAAGTTTACAGTGTCCTGTATCTTGAAGAACTAATTAACTCCTCCCCTTATTTGTAAAACACAGCTGGCAGAATGAAATATGCTTAATATTTTCTCTATCAATATTTTGCCTTTGGATTGCATGACTACTTGAGATACCAGATAATAACAGCAGTATAATTCTCTTGAACTTTGCATTCAATGCTCCAGCTTTGTCCTGGAAAAAAAAAAAAAAGGATCAAAAGTTCTAAAAATTGTAACATAGCTTTGAAAGCAGAAGAGTAACTTTTTGGGGATTTTTTCAGTGGTCAGAGATCTTAAAGAACTGGAACAAAAGGTGATGTGATATACAGAACATCTGTTCACACCTAAAGTTCAAACCAAGACCAAACAGATGGAAAAAACAGATTTTGGGTCACTAACTTTCTGCAGAAGGACAAAATTTCTTGCATGTATGGGTTCTTTTTTACTATATTTTATTTCCCTACTTACTCTACACCTGTTCCCCCATGTACTGGCTGCTGTGTTGCAGCCTGCCCTTTACCTGATAGGTGATACCTTCTGGGGTTTTGTAAAGAAGTTCTGGACCAGGTGGCATTGCAGAAGTAATTCCACACCAGGGACAGATTCCTCTTTTTTTTTTTAATTTTTTTTTTTGTTCTCATTTGTATTTGCTGCTGGATGACCTGCCAACCCCTTCTAAACATAGGCATGGCTCGGAGCTACACTCGGCTTTTTCACCAGCCAGAAAGGTTTATTTACTAAGGTTTATTTACTAAGGAGACTCAAGGATGTGCTTAAAGTTAGGTTAATGCAAAAGATAAACCAAGCTGCTCTCTTTTAGCACTGAACCTGGGGAAGGGGCAGTGCAGCATTTAGTTGATCTGGAACATTAGGTCAATGCAAATAAGTGCATTAAAAAACGATCATATTTACAAGAGCTGAATTAATCAGTAGTCACATTATTATGAAATTTATTGAAGTACTCATAAAAAAGGCTACAACATTGGTAGTGTGACTCTACTTCTGATGTACATTAATTACCAATAAATTAATAACTGCCTGAATACCACAAAAGGTTCAAAATTTGTTTCTTGAGCACAAGAAAAGTAAACTAATGAAATGTTACTTTTTTAATATACACCTGGTGCTATTCATACTGCTCCAAAAGTATCTCTACCAGCATATCTTAATAATATCCATCAATTATTAGAAACACTGCTGCCTCCCAGGGGGCAGGAGTTTTTGGATCTTTATCTGAAACAGTTTTCTGCATGGCAGCAGCTTTCCCACCAGGAGTCCTTTTTAGTATTTCTCTTGTCAGGGATCTTCCTTTGCCTTTGATGAGATCTCCCAGGCATGTCAAATGCTGTTACTTCAGGACCCTTCTAGCCACTGAGTTATCAACTACAGTGCCTTCACCCCATGACTGCCAAAGTTAAACCAGCACCTCAGTGTGTCAAACAAGTTTATTATTTTACCTTTCAGTGACTTTTACTTCCACAGGCTTCTTGCTAAAAATCTTTCCTTGGCCTACCAGCTATTCCTGTTGTTATATACACTAGTGTTAATAAAATCCATTAGTTATTCGCAATGCTTTCCTATTTAATGAAATATTATAGCATTGATGTTTCTGGTCTAATGCTTGGTTAAGCAATTTCCAGGATTCTAATTAGTCTGCTATAAAATTGAATACATGTAACGAAGAAAAGAGTTAAATTATTAATATTAAAATTTTTGAAATTAAATCCAAAAAAGAACTGCATTCACAATGGTTTTTAGCACATTTAACCATTCATGCTATAAGGCCTTCACGTTATTTTTCTTTAAAATACTACAAAAAATTGTATTAAGAGTTTTTGGCTTCTGTTGTGTTAATGATTTAAGGTGAAATCTTTCTTAGCTTTGCTTAAATCAGATGGACTGAATATTTGTAAACACAAAAGTAAATAGTGTGGCAGGCTGACAGCTAAACAAGCCTTAATTCTTCCTGTGCTTTGCCCAGGGCACAAAATATTCAAATCATTGTTGCTAAAGTGAGTGAAGAATTCTTATTTGCTAGTGTTTTATCCCTGTGCACAGACATACACACACACACACACACACACTGCATGCACCAAAAAAGCAAACCAGCAATGCTGTGAAGACAGCAGGAATTGCTGACATGCCAGAACCTGGGAATTCCTCTTCTTCAGACCCACCTAGCCATGAAATCACACACACATATTTAAATGACTTTCCAAGTCCAAAATAGGTTTTTAGAAGAAATTATGGAAGGAAATCTTCAGATATTGTATTTGTAGTATTCCTCGGTAATCTCTCTTCTCCACTCCAAGAATTTTGACCTTTTCAAAAAGGCAGGGAGTACTGGAATTCCACAGGAGATTTGGGCAACAGTTAGGAGCTAACTGCAAGAGAAGCCTTGGTCACTGGTGAAGGGAAGGTGACCCTGCCATCCAAAGCCCTGTGGACTACATGAAGGAGATAATAGCTTTATGTAGAAGTTTTACTGAATGCACATTTTATTATGCATTCAGTAAAACTTCTACATAAAGCTATTCTTCTACATAAAGGATCATAGAATAATTTAGATTGGAAAATACCTCTAAGTTCCTAGACTCAAACTATAACCCAACATTGACAAGTCCACTGGCAAAGGACCCAAAATGTTCCCAAGGTCCACACCTATCCATCTTTTAAATACCTCCAGGAATGGTGACTCCACAACTTCCCTGGGCAGACTGTTCCTGTGCTTGAAGTCTTTCAGTGAAGAATTTTTTTCCTAGTACCCAGCCTGTATCTCTCCTGGCATATCCTGATGACATTTGCAACAAATTAATGAGAATGCACCTTTATGTTCCACTTAAAATATCTGTTGAGACCATGTCATACACTCTCTGTTTCACAGAAAAGAAACATACAGTCAAAGACTTGTCTGAATAAGTTCCTAAAGGTATGCATCCCTAGGAATTCTAGGGGTTCATTCTCACATTTTGAAGACCTCTGCTCAAAATAAATCACATTGTGTTCAGATACCTTGTGAATGTCCATTTACCCAGCTTGCCTTCTAACTCTACTTTTCACCATAATGTAAATTACTACTTCATTAGCAATTGGTAGCATTCCTTCCTAATAGCTCACATGGCACCCAAGTATTTGCCGCTTTCAGATTATGCTTTCCTCAACCATACCCTTTGAAATCTGTGTAAGTGCTACCTTTGCATGATATCAGGAGAAGATATCATGCCATTCTGAGTAGATTCTTTTAACTGCTGTTGCAGTCTGTAGATGACACCTGCTTTTCCCTTATCCACTTCAAAATATTTTGTGCTTTACCATTCATCTCTCAAAATTAGGGTTTTTTTCCCATTTATTCTCACACCAACAAGCTCCAATAAAATGTTAAGTTGAACACTGCCAATGCTTTAGCTGGTGAGGACAATCCTAACTCCTCATGATGGACTCCTGCATGTGCCCTGACAATATCAATCACACAAATAAAAAGAACTTTCACTCTTCTGAGGTCACAAAGCTTGTTGCCAAAGCTTTCAGTACTGATGTTATGAACTTCTTACCTCTAGCTGGTGCCAAAGATGAGACCAGACTTCCCTTTTGTACAAGATACCCTCACAGGAATGCCATGACTCTTTAGAGCCACAGACTACAAACATTTCTGCAGAAGTGATTATGGTTTTGGCTTAGTGGATGCCTAGGCGCAATGCTGATTCCAGTTCCATTTAACAGTGTTTGACAGGAACTAAGCCCAAGGATGAATCAAAGTTGACATATTTAGAACAAAGCAATGGAGCACTTGACTAAGCCAATAAATAGTTCCAGCTGGGACTTGTCCTGTCGTTAGTGATGAGGACACTGGGGGCAGTTTCTGTGGCAGTTAACTTTAGCTAAGGATATTTGTCATTTACAAGGAATAGCAAACACTTTTCATAAGTTTTTTGGTTTGTTTTTTTTTTTTTTTTCTTTTTGTGACAATTTCATCTCACTCCCCCCGAAGTGTCAATTGCTATACTAAACCCCAGCATAGATCTGGTTGAGAGTCATTAAATGCAAAATAAACTTAATTCAAAAGTTTAACTGAAAGGATTTGTGGAACATGTTTGGAAGACATGGATTTAAAAGAAACAGAATTTTAGTCACTCAGCCTACACATTGAGAGCACTTCCCTAGACATTAAAAAAACCAATCATCCTACTGGAACTCTGAGCAGTCTATGAAAACTTAACCAACTGCTAACTAGTAACACGTTTTTAATATTTTTAAGAAATTTCTGTGATAAATATAACTGGCAAGCACTTAATAAGAGTTCTAGAATATCTTGTTCTTATATTCTTTCCCTTCAAGAGAACCTGACCACCTTTAAGCCCTAGCAGAGAACAACAGAAAAATACAGAAGCCACATTCTGTTTGGGAAATTGCATGTTAGCACTTCTCTTATATAATATAAATAAGTAGTATAAGTAAGTATATATAAGAAGTATAATTTAAGGTTTTCTAACAATTTACTTCTTAACTTATATGTTGTGTAACAGGCAGAAGAGGTCGTTTCCACTAGAAGTGCAAATATCTTGATGTGGGGGGAAGGTTACTGAAAATTTTCCATAAACCGCAGTTATTATCATGGGCAAGTCATTGCTACTAAATGTCAAGAAACCATCATTCTTCTGCCTTGGCTCTCTCTTTAGCTTAGTACTCTGCTTTTGAAAAGTAGTCATTTTGGGTGCTATGAATTTACTGGTTTGATTTTCTCATCTAGATCTTGTGCTGCATATTATGATGCATTCAACACAATACAACTTCTGAAAATAATGACATTTTGTGGGACACAGAAAAACATTCTCTCTTTTCAACCTCTTCTTGTGCTGATTATGAAATCTGTATTCAGATGGGCAGCCTTTTGCACAAACATTTTCTTTTACCTAATTCATACTAATCTGCATTCCACATGCAGAATCACTACAATATCACCAAAATTCCCTTTTTCCTCTCTGCCCCTGCAAGAGATTATTATTAATATCACTTTTATTATTATTGTCATTGTTTTGTCCCTTCCCAAATTCCAAATTAAATACAGAGAGCATGAAAAACACATCTTTTAGATTTTGAGTTGCCGTGAAGAATAATGCAGCTTATATAAAATCATGCAGTTCATATTCAAACAGTCTTCATCATGATTCTCCTCAGTGTTCTTTTATATTCCTTCATCTTAGAATCACAGAATCATTAAAGTGGGAAAAGAATTCCAAGGTCGAGTCCAACCTTCAAATAAATACCACCATGCCCACTACAACAGATCAAAATAAAGACCATATCTATTCATGTTTTGAACACTTTCAGGGATGGTGACACAACCACTTCCCCAGGGAGCCTGTTCCAGTGTTCCCTGTGTGAGTCCCACCAGAAATGTATCTGGTTTTCAGCTTTGACTCATAAAACGTCACCAGAACAAATGTAAAAGTCAAACAAGAAGTGCTTTTTTCACACTCCTTAAAATGTCTATCAAGCTTTATAGGGTTATGGAGTGGTTTGGGTTGGAATGGACCTTAAAGATGATCTAGTCCCAATCTCCCTCACCATGGACAGAGATACATTCCAGTACACCAGGTTGCTCAGAGTTCCATCCAACCTGGCTTTGAATACTTCCAGAGATGGGGCATGCACAACCCTTGGCAATCTGTTCCAGTGCCTCACCATCCACACAGAAAATATTTTTTTCCTATTATCTCATCTAAAACCCACTCTCTAATACTGCTTCCCACCAGTGAGACAATAACCTTTGTTACCAGCCATGTCTATGTGCAAGCCCTAGCAGAATGCAGACAGACCAAAAACCCAGTATGGAGAAGCACCACATAAAGAAACCTTGCTCTAAACATCTGTGCCCCATGAATTTAGGACTACATGTGGACGCTGAGTGAGAAGAGATTTATACTACCTCACACAAAGAGTCTTGAAAACTACTGAATCAGATCCCTCTAAAACACTAGTAGCTATTGATTCATATAAAAGGACTGTGTAGAATGCACACAGTAGGATGTGATTCTTCCTAACCCTATTTCTTGTTTTCTTCTTCTCTAACACAACAACTGTAGCTACAACAGAGGTCTCGTTTGAAGCACAAAATTTTTCAGTTTGTGAACACTGGAAAGAATAGCATAAGAAATGTCACATAATTTTCTACCAGCAGATGATTTCTCCTGAGAGCATAGACTTTGTTCAATCTGGCTGAGTCTTTTACTACTTCAGGGAAGGAATGGAGAAAACAAGGCTGCTGACGGAAAAAATAATTATCCATCGTGTTTTAGGGTAGAATGTTAAAAGCTCTCTTTTTCAATTTGACAAGCTTCATATAGCAGGATCTTTTTAACCAGCTATTTTCTTACACTTGCTGAGCACATGCAGCATAGTACAGATCCTGAGGTTTCTGCAGTTGTGGGAATTTCAGTCAGTGGAGGAGTCTGAAGAAAGTTGTCCTGAGACCAGAACCAAATACACTTTGATGGCAATAGCTTTAGTAAGATTTTGTTTGAACTTGACCTGTTAAGGACTTGATGGATTTTCTATAAGGCCCCATCTGACATATTTTCAATATACTTTTACCTACTCAGAAGCATGCTTTGGTAATTACAAATCCGAGGATGTCTCAGCTTCAAATGAATCCAACTTTCCCTACTGAGCTGAAATATTATCTCCATTAAACAAGTTTTCAGCATCACGATACAATATTCTTCCGATTAAATTGAAATGTGTTATATAGCATATAATAATTTGGGGACTAAAAGCGTGAATACTTTTAAATGTGGCATATAATTTCCTAATGCAGGATACTTTTCAAATACTTTTCAAATACCATCTCCTGCTGAAAGAGTTCATTGTATCAAAAAGTAGAAACCTGTCAATAATACCCATATGTCCCATAAAATGTTTTCATTTCTTTCATGGTACGTTATGCTTCATCAGTTTCCTTAATCCTAGCTGCGGTTCACATTGCTGTGCTGAAACAGCTCACTGAGCAGTAATTTATCTCTTGACTGTGGCATAACAACCACAAATACAGGTTATTCCGGGAGTGAGGATTTGCATTGCATAAACTGTATTTTTAAAATCGTTTTCAAATGAGATTAATTCATGATAGGGAAATTTTTCCTCTATTTTTGGATCTGGTTTCCAAGACACTAGAGGCTGTCTTGAGTGTTTTGTTTGGTATCAAGCAGAATCTTTATTTGGGGATTAGGGATTTCTGCAAAAACGAAATGATACCGCAAGAGAAATGAGAAGATGTTTCCCCCATTTACTTTAATACCTATTTAAAATTGGCATTGGAAAGATAATGACAGATTGCATTTTAGCTGAATTTTTCAGCTGTGCACTAGATGACTTGTATTTCTTTTCAATTAGGTTGACTGCTTTAGCATAGTTGGAGATTACTTCTCCTGCATGCTGAAAAGTTATTAACAATTAAAATGGAGGGGGGAGCAAGTAGCAGAGGATTAATGCAGCTTTCTTTGCCAAATGACTGGGATTTCTCTTTGCAAGGATCTTGTTTTAATATTTGCTGCTAAGTGAGTAGGGTATGCATTGAATAGATATAATTATGATGAGAAAAACTATTTCTTACAAATGTAAATATTTACATAACAGTGGTTCTTGAATCGCTTGGCCTCTCGCATCAGAAGGAAGCAAGGTTTTCTTCAGGCACAGCACGGCGTGAAATGCATTTCTCAGGTTTTCAAGGCCCACATGTAGTAAACAACACTTTTCTTCCTACCTCTTTTCCCAAAGTAGGGACAAAAAACAAGGGATGCACAAGTGTCTCCTCTCCAGCACTGGAGAAACAGGATGTTGCAGGGGGACGTGGGTGACCCTACAGCTTCTGCCATCTGCTTGGACATATTTTTCTCCTCTTCTCCTTTGGGCAAACCCCACTTAAGTTCCCTTGGCTATGTTTCTGCATCACTGAGATACTCCTGGCAGCTTTCTTACAAATTATTATTGATTTTGTCAATGGTAATGAAGCTCAGAATAATAATAGCAAACTGCCACTTTAGGCACTACGCAGTTAACCGAACTCTGTTCTCCAAATTGCCCTCCTGAGAAAGCAGTCAGAGATATTGCAGAAATCAGTGTGATCCTGTAACTTTTATGTTCTCCTTACCTCTGTTTTTTTCCCCCCTTTTGATTACTGAAGTACTTTTGACTGCAGAGATATTCTACATTACCAATGCCCTTTAAGAATCTCTGACTACCTGGCTTACCTTGATGTACTCTGTTTCCACCCTGCTGATTTTTCCATAAAGGCTTGTATTAATCCAAACCAACATTCATTTAATAAACATCTCAGCAACCAAATGAATATTTAGCAATCATAACTCCATTTCCATCACAACAGGTAGTGGCACAGCTGGCTCCAAATGATGTCCACTTTTATACCAACTGCACATACATAAATCCCATTGTTATTATTTATATTTTTCCTGTCTAGGTTACATCTATAAGAAGGTTTTAAAACAAACAAACAAACAAAATAAATAGATGTGTCTGGAGAAATGCCTACACACAAAATTAAGTCAAAAAAGCTCATTTTGGTTTTGTGGAAAATTACCAAGTCTCATATGCAGCTATATTTTTTCAATCTAAACAGAATCCCTCAAAATCTTGGTGAAGGACACCAACACAGGGGCTTTTTCTTCCAAAGCTAACCAGCACTATTGAGTTGCTACTGTACAATTATTCCTAGAGAATCTTCTGCAATATTATCCAGGAGATGTATTCACAACTTTTTTGACTCATTGTTCTTTGAAAACAATCTTAGGATCCAGATCTTTAATTTCAGAAAATTCGCATAGTGCAATTATGCACACTAATTAACAATGTTTGGAAATATAACTCTAGACTGAATTAACTCTGGTAACAGCTGACAAATTTTTGTTCATGTAGTCCAGGATAGGCAAGTATAATTACATTTGAAATCTAAGTAGTAAAGTTCAAATGAAAGCAGATTAAAAAAAAAAAAATGACCCATGGTGTTTTACCTGGACAACACCTTCAAATAATTCAGAATCAAACATTTTCTGTTCTAGACCTAATTTTTTTTTAACAAAAATTCTCTAAGTAGCAGAGAATTCTGAAATTAAAAACATCTTGATATCTATGCATACACAAATAAAAACACAGAAAATTTCATATTTATATTAGTAATGTATGTGTAGCCTGATCTTCCCACATCCTTTTTTAGACTAATACAACTCTGCTAACTCCAGAGCAGCTATTCTTGATTTATATCAGAGCTAACACTCATCAGAATTACAGCTGTCCTCATATTTCACATGGAAGTGTTTGGGATCGAGGTCCTTGTGCCACGGGAAGGTCTCCATCTTCTATAGGTTTTTTCTTTATAAATTTGGGCAGTTCCTGTGTTAGGCGGAGTTTTATTTAACAAAACACTATCCAAATTTTGGCAGTCAAAGTGAAGAGATACACATAGTGCATAAGCAGAATGGATTGAAGACAAAACTACTGAGCTCTCATTTGAAGACATAAATGGGCCAAATAAAATGCGCTCTGAAAGTACTTGGGAACAGAATTTATGAAACAGGCTGGAAAAAACCTGCCCTGTATGGTGGTGATGACAGCAGTAAGTCTTAACCATCTGAATAGACACCTCTTGTGACAAAAGCTGGGGTTTAAAAGGCAAGGCGAGGGTCAGTACATGTGAATCAGGTTTGTCTCTGAATTTGATGCTTTTTACCTGCTAAAAGTAATTAATAGTGTCTTGGTTTGAAAAGACAGGTGTCTGCTAAGGAAGGCAGGACCCTCCCCGGAAATGGAGAATGCAAACCCTCTCCCTGCAAATGATTATAACTTTGAAATTAAGGGCTCACAGGCAAAGATATGGGAGTAAGAATAACAGTTCTTATTTGGAAAAAAAAAAAAAACAAAAAATAAAATAAAAATGTAGTAACACAAAACAACACCGACAGAGTCAGAATACGACCTGACACCCTGTGGGTCAGGGTGTTGGTACCAGTCCCATTGAATGGTGGCTGCAGCCCTCCTGCAGTGACAGGGGTGGTTCTGTTGGAGCAGGGATCCTGGACAAGGGTGGAGTTTTCCTCTGAAGGTCCAGTGGTGGTGTAGATGGGCCTGGTCTTCTTCTGGGAATCCAGTGGAGAAGAAAGCTGCTTCTCTGGGAATCCAGTGAGAAAAGGCTGCCTATGGTGCTCCAAGTTCCAAATTATACCCAGGTAGGAATGCTTGTCTCCTCGCCCTGGGTGGAGCATCTCACAAAGGGATGACGGAATTTTATCAGCCATGCAGTGACACTCAATAGCCCACTCAGTGGCACTCAATTTGTTGTGGAAGAAATAAAGCAAACTGCCCCACCTGGTTTTAAAGGTGGCCCAGATAACAGAAGATAACTGCCCCACCTCTAACAGATGGCAATAGAATACACACATGTCTTGCATTTCCAGCCTAAGACAAATAGCTATTAATTCTTTTTCATAACAGTCACATGTCTGTACATGGCCATGGAAAATGCTTTGTCCTTCTCCCAGCTCTTCCTCAAAGTGCAGAAACTCAGAGGCCCAGGATCAGCACCTGGAGGAGCCCAGTACTGATTTCTTTACTAAAATGACTCAAGTCACAAGAAACATTAATCTGGAAGTGCCAGAGGATTTTTTTCGTTCTGCTACCACACAGATCTCTATGGATTCCTGTAAGAAGATTCCTCTGTATCCTTACAGGACAAACTGCTTAATTAATTTTGTGATTGCTTTAATTATATTTCTAACAATATGTTTACTTCTTTAATGATAAAAATAACCTTCATCTATGCCAGTTAAATAGAATCAACATTATTTTTGTTGGAATCCTAGAAAAAGAATAATCATTTGTCTTAAAAGAGTGAACCTGTACTTAATTCTATTTAAAGACTAAAAATAAAATGGCATGAATTCAGGAACTATATTAGGATCTGAGATATTGACAAATAGACCATTTCTGTGCAGGAAGTCAATAATCATCCATAGTAATCTTCCAAATATCTAATACCTAAAATATATTCCAAATATCTTATATCAAATATCTAAAGTGTGTCTGGGGTTAGTTACATTTTTTTTTTTTTACTCATTAATAGCTCTGTTCCAATCCTTAGTTCATCTTTCTTAGAAGTTTTTTAATAAAAAGATTATTGTAAAGATATTTACAGTGAGGATCAATGGTGCAAGAGGATTTTAAATGTCAAGTTCCCACTGACAGTCAATATTTTTTGCAGTGAAATGGCACTGGGCTGTAACAACAGATGCCTAGAAACATCCAAGCCTCTAACTTGGACATTAAACTTGGAACCAATATTAGGTGAGCTCTCTTAATAATCTGAGGTCCATGATAAAGAAAAATAGGATTTTTTTCATATGAATGTATAAATACTTACATATACAAGTGTGTGTGCATCTTTCTTCAGATGAGAACAGATTTGAAATTGTTCTGATACTGGATATTTTGGAGTTTTTTATTTCATAGACTAACAAAATGAAAAAGTGTCTTCATGTTGGTAAGGCACTTAAAAATCATTCAGGGAGCGGTAATGATAGAATTTCTCTCTTGGACAGTTTCCTAGAGAGACTTCTCAGCGGTATGGTGCTATATCTTCTTATTTTTCCTTAAAAAAAAAAAGAAAAATAAATCTGGAGTCATCACGAAAAATTCTAAATAAGGATTTCTGCAGACAAAATAATTTCATAAATATTTCTTAAAAAACAACTTCATGAACATTCCCTTAAGTTGGGAAAAAAAAATAATTTATTTCCAAGGACTGACCAATTAATTCATTAACTACTGAGAAATTATTTAAATTATAATGCATTACAGTGGGAGCAGAGACCTCTCACCCACCTTCAGAACATGGAACTAAGTTTTTAAAAATAAATAAGAAAACAGCCCTGCTATTTTTGCCTTTATAGGATAGGTTCAGTTGACAATGTTCTTAGATCAGGCATCAGCTATCCAGTGAAGAGTGTCCAGCTGTTATCACCTAAGTACAAATCAGCAGCAGTAAGCAGTAGAGATCTGATAATGATGTATATATGCAGTTTAAATTACACAGATCTCTAACTTGGGACCTGACAACACTATAAGTGCACATGCACGTTTATGCTTAAATACATAAATAGAGAAATAAAAGGAAGAGAGGTAACATTATATTGAGATAAAGGGAATCATTGAACTCCAGTGGTACTTTCTAGACCTCACAAATGTATTTTTAATGTATTTTTAATTCTTAACATTTCCAACCTTTAAGGCTTTACCAAATGGCTTAAATAGTAGATATTACAGCTCTTGCTGCTTCATCTCTCCATGCCTAATGTTTATAATGGCACTTACTTTCAGTAAAAATGTAATACTCAAAAGTAGAAAGTCTCAAGAAAGGGCTTCTTATAGACAAAGAATTTTGGTAGCAAGAAATTCCAGCTGTAGATTTAAGTTCTTCACCTACAGACCTAATAGCACCATCTTGGCCAGCACTAAACTTTGTTCCAATCTGAAACTATTGCTTCAGGTGACAAACACCTGGCCTCCTCTGCTCTGCCAAAGCCAACACTGCATTGGCTGTGAGAAATAAAGCCCTTTATTACTTTATAGTACCTGCAGATCAAAATGTTCTGATGTCTTACTGAAAAAAAAAAAAACAAAACAAACTCAAACAGAGGCATTGATAAATCTTTGTCTACTGTTGATTTTGCTGGGGTCTCCAGGATGAGGTGAGAGAAGAGAATCTGACTCCATGTCCTCAGAAGGCTGATTTATTATTTTATGTACTTATATTATATTAAAAGAATGCTATACTAAACTATACTAAAGAAAGAGAAGGATACAGACAGAAGGCTTAACAAGAATGATAATGAAAAACTCTTGACTGACTCCTCAGAGTCTGACACAGCTGGACCGTGATTGGTCATTAATTAAAAACAATTCACTTGGAACCAATCAAACCTGTTGGTAAATGTCTCCAGCCACATTCCAGAGCAGCAAAACAGGGAGAAGCAAATGAAATAATACTGTTTTTCTCTGAGGCTTCTCATCTTCCCAGGAAATGAAATCCTGGCAAAAGGATTTTTCAGAAAATATGACAGTGACAGTCTACCATTGCTGTCCTCTATCTTGAGCATTTCAGAAATAGAATAGCTGCAAACTTATAGGATTTTTACACATATGTATGCACAAACACACATGAACAGGCATACACTTCTCAAGGAAGTCAATGTAAATTCCAAAGGATAATAGTCATGCCTGGAGACTGGTGTATTGCAAAAACTAAGGAAAAAGAATTCAGTTCTGTTGCAAACAAGTTCAAGATACTGGGCTTTACACCAAAAGAAGCTTCTACAGAATATGCATTTTGCTCAGCTGCCCCCCAAAAATAGCACTGCAATTTTCCCCAGTACAGCTGAATTGAGAAGCACATTATATAATTTTTACTGCAGAAACCCAATGAGGCTGTTTGATCACTCAGTTTCTGTAGGCCACACAGCTTCTACTTCATAAAGATCAGAGCAGACACAAGTGAGGGATTCTGCCAGCTGCTTCTGAGGTACCGCAGGCTCAGGATGGAGTGCTGGAGGTTCCATTTTATTGAGGTGCCTTAATTGCAGCCAGCCACAAACACATACCTGCTGCTCTGAGGCCACGTGCAGCTCATGCATTCGTTGTCTGGGTGAAGACTTCCAGATTAGGCCCTCACACAGAATAAAATGCGTGTCAAATCATAGAGGAGAAAAATTTTGTTGAGAACAAAACCAAGGCAGCCTTGTAAAACTCTTATCTTGATCCAATCTTATTTTCCATTATGTTAACAATATAGAATAGGTAGCTTGGAGCTCCTTATCTTTTCACTGATTATACCATTCTGTATTCTGTATGCACTTAGTTGTCCTCAGTTATAAATGAGCTATAACAGAATTTTAATAAAATTCAGGAAACATTTTCTGATTCATGCTTGCTATTAAGCACAAGTAAAATGAAATTTATTATTTCAGTTGGGATGGTACATTTAGTGCTGATATATCACCTAAGATATTAACTCCTAATAAGATGCTACTGAAATATATTTCAGATTGTAAACACTCAAGTTTTGTTGGCTGTGCCCTGATTTTATACTGCACAACAGAAAGTGTAATTGAATAACTAGATTTTCTATACTGTTACACATTTTGTTAAAGTCATTCAACCAAGAAACAGCAGATTCAAGAAATTAGATATTTCCTATCAAAGTGTATGTCAGTTACATGATGAGTGTTTCCCACATAAAATGGGAGAAAAAAAGAGATTTTACTTTTACAAGCTTTCTTTGTTGCAAGAATTTCCTCCCATTTTCATTTTAGCTTACACAGGCTGTTGAATCAGATTGCCTTGGGCAAAAGATATCTGGAAAAATTGGGCACATGCTCATTTACAGAACATTACTTGTATGAAATATATAGACAGATAATGTCCATATATAACTTGTTCTTATTGGATAACTCTGTAATAGAAATTGCATTTAATTAATCTTGATCTGGTAGTCCATGTAGGTTATTAATAAAAAAATATTTCAACTTTTATAAGTCAATTTTCTCTCCCATAAACTTTTATTTAATCCTTCTCACTGAATTTTGGCCACAGTCTTGCCACTTTACTCTTGATTTATGAAGATACTCTCTTGGTCTACCTTGTCCCTTGGAGGGATAATTTGCAGCACTTATTTGACAAGTACTGGGAGAAAGCCATTTCCTCTCTCTTTGCCCAGCTGTTCCAGGCAGTGAGAGTAAAGAGACCCTACAAACCATTTTACCTTCCTCAAAGTCCACAGAGATCAATAGATACTGCTCCTTTATTCAAATTCCTCTCTCATATCTAGGTCATATTTTTACACCACAGTTCAAAGGTTGCAGGCAGAACTTCAAAATAGCATTTTGGCTTTTTCAGCACCTAAACTTAGACACCTTCTTGGTTACCTAAGACCATTTACAGCAACTCCAAAGAGAAGACCAAAATTCAGACTATGAAACAAATTCAGTGTGGGTAAAATGGCTAGGAAAAAAATGGACACATTCAGGAGTCTGCTTCATAGCAGACAGAAAGTGTTTTTCTCAGTGAATGTCCACAGGGCTCAGCTGGGGACAATGAGATGCAATATTTTAGATTTGCTCTTGAGAATCCTGAGAATTTGCTAAATCTCTGTGTTCAAATGCTTTCCTCTTTGTAAATGTCACAGCTCACTGTTATTGAATGTTTATCTATTGTAATGCTTCACTGAAACAAAAGCCAGATTTGAAATTTTGTCCTTTTATTTGTAGAGGTAAATCACGATCAACTAAGGCACAGAAGTTTTTCCTAACTTCTCATCCTAACTCATCCTAGCTAAATACTGATTTAATGTTCCGTTTATGGCTAAGGGTGAAAGACTCATGGTAGCAACATGATGCAAGATATTCGAGTATTGAAGTTGTTTTCTTTTCTTGCTGGAGTTTTAAGAGAGAGCAAAAACAAAAAGAGAAATAACACTGAACAGAATGGGATGGAGAGCTTATCATGTACAGCCTGAACCAGGACAAAGGATAATTTGCTTCAAGGCTGTTCTAGCCCTTGAAATAAGGTAGCTGCATGAAAATGGTAGGATTTTAAATATAGCTCTCTGTCTAAGCACTTCAATTTCCCACTGTTCTACAATGGGAAGCGGTAACTTCACATATTGAAAGAGTCCATTTAAAGCCACCTAAAGAACTTTCAAATACAGCTCTATCTGATGTGATGCCAGAGCCTGGAAACTTCTGCAATAGGCTTAGAGAGAGCACAGGACTTGCAATATCTCTCCTCTCTGTGAGGCAGTGGGAACTTTGGACACTGGCAATCAAAGAGCAAGTCTGTTCTCTGGCCCACATTCCCCCTGCGTGCTCCCGGTGCTCCTCTTCACACGTCCAAAACTTTCACCACCAATGAGTCTTTCCAGCATATTTGCTAGGACTATGAAGACCTAAACGTGTTAAAGAAACAGTGATTCTTAAATAAGGTCAATGATATTATTTAATCTTTAAAGGAGGAGCTAATCCTTTCCAAATTGCAACCAGTCCATTCCTATTAAGTTAACAAGCAGAGAATATCTTTCCCAGCTTGAGCTATATGGTGGCTCCTGGTATATCATTTCATGGAACTCAGATAAGTCACCCTGAAGGGGGGCCCATAAGTCTATTTTGTTAAAATAAAGCATTTGCTTATTTTCGGTTAGAAACCTGGGTTGGTTTCTAATATATTCTTCATAATTTGCTTAGTTTCTCTTAAACCCTGAGTTTTAAGGGAAAAAAAAGAAAAAAAAGGCAATTTGCTCTTACAGGTCACTACCTCTTGCAGAAACAGTGAGAATAGGAGGGCTTGGCAGCTGCATATTTTAGCAATTTCCAATTATGCAACAGGAGAAGGTCTGACAATGAAAAAAAATTCCTTGGCTCAGTTACCAAATTCCTTACCAAATGCTTTGCAGAGGTGGCCTTTTAGGACGTCTGAACCTCAAACTTCTAACCTTTCAGGACTCTGTTTGTTCCTCTTCTGTGGAAACCCAGGGCACTGGGAATATTTCTCTGTCTGCTCTGGGTGCCCTGACCCCCAGGGGAGCACTGACTTTGACCCTCATTCACGGAGAAATTTCCGGACTTCAAGATAGACTAAAATCCATAAAAGTGTGAAATAGATTATAGAGAGCAGTGTAGGTGCATCACTTGGTGAGAAATTGAGGTTTGGGATTTTTAGTATGTTGTGGATGGAAGCAAGATGGAGGGCACAGGGCACTCATCCTGGGTTTCTTCCTCATGCTTCTTCTTGCTTCTTCTTCATGGGTTTGGGTGGCATTTTGTAATTGGGCAGAAAAGTCCCCATTGGGGGCTCTTTGGGATCAGTTATTGGGTTAAAAGGGAAAAAAATCTAGGTGTCAGCTCTTAATTGGATAGTTTAGTCTTAAAAGCCCTTGTAACAAGAGATTGTTGGCCATTTTGTGCCTTGCTGCCAAACTCACAGTAGTGAGACTGTTTTACTGATAAGAAATAATAAACACCTGAGTCTGAACACAAGCTATTGTCTTCAATCCAGACCCAGAGGAGCTGATACCCTTCAGTACCAAACTCCTGCTCAGGTCACAGGCAGCTCCTCTGCAAGCAGGGGCTCAGCAAGGAAGACCCAGGCACGACCACCGGGCACAGCCTCAGGGGCAGGAATGAAGAGGATGGGAATGCCTTTATGGAGAAGAAGTTCCAGGGAAGCAGCACAGGCTCATGCCTACAGGGCTCCTGTCAGCCACAGTGGAGCTGCTGCTGTGGGCAAAAGCCACAAATCTTTGGGAAGCGCTTCTTTGGAAAAGCGAGGCTGTGTATTAACCCACCCTCTCCTGAGAGAATATACAACAAAAATCTTTCTTAAGAGGGCACTGACAAATTCAGGTTATAACCCAGTGGGGTTGTTTTCAGTGTTGTTGACCTTTAGTATGTGAATCTGTCCAAATACAGGCTCTGCCTAAGGGCAGTACTGGTGAAGTCTCCTAACCCAGGAGTAGAGAAAAAAGATTACAGAGGCAGTTCTATATAACTCAGTTCAAGAACAATTTTACCTGAAGTAAAGCATATTTTATTAGGACTGCCCTCAAAACGTACTTGTATTACCTTACTTCCCCACTTTTTCCACTGAAAATGAAAAAAGTCACTCTAAAGTGAATCAACAAGGAGTACATTAAATGTTTATTTCTGTATCAAGTTGATTGTGTTTAAAATGCTTAGCTAAAACTGTTCATAAAAATTCTGACCTAGATGTTGGTTTTAAACAGGATTTGTTTAATGTGTTTTAATAGAAAACCATCAGTGAAATGTATAGTTTGGACAGTTCTATTGAAGAGTGCTGCAGCAGAAAAATATAATGTGTTGTAAAGAGTTTGTTTTACAATATATTTTCATTAAAGAGATCTGTGTTAAAGAAGCTGTTCTTAGGTACAAACAGTAAACCTTTTTCAGTATAGAATGTGTTCCCATTAACACTCTCTGCATAAAGAAAACACATTTTGAAAAAAATTATTCTAGTGATTGTTTTGCATAAAAGGTGCATTAGCACGGAAAATTTCAGTAAAAGTTACAATCTATTTTTGACAGCATTTACCAGCTGCATTTGTGGTGGAAGTGCATGCTACTCTCATGGTAGGTGAATTGTTGTTTTTGAGAAGAGAAATATTCTTCATAATTGCTGTAAGTGCAGTATTTTCTTCCTAAAGGACTGCCCATGGTAGGAATGCTGGGTTAGAGAATGGTTTGGGTCACAGCAGCACTCAGAGGTTCAGCCCAGATCAGGGCAAGGCAGTGCACTGACACAAAGTTTCTTCCATGAAGAATTTCAATTTCTTTTTTTTTTTTTTGGAGGAAAAAGGGGAAAAATGATGTGGGGGCGTGGGGGGATGAAATATCTGAGGTGAGATATGCTTTATTTAAGATGGTATCCACATCCCCACCGCAACATGGAAGAAAAGCCAGGTGACCACAGTTGGAATGGAGGTCTAGTAGAGCCACGTAGGATATTTGGTATATAAAGTTTTTTGACTGCCTTATTCTCTGCTTGGTTTGTTTTTCACTGGTCCTGGCACTGCCACACCACAATCTTCTGTCCTTTTAGGGACCTAAGCCCAAAGATGACAGATTTACAGAGAGCCAACAGGGAATCCCTTCAAAGGGACTGTCAGTTCATTTATGCTCCTACTGATCACTCAGGTGCAACACTTTTGGTAAGCACCTAATTGTGTTAGAACTGCACTTTTTCTTCCTGTGGTTAAGGTTTGGGACTTTTTTTTGATTCTAGCTCACAAGACCACATCGGTTTTTTTTACTGAGGCATGCATAAGTTCAATTCAACACATTTCAATTCAACACATCTTATTTTGTAAGAAGTTTTAAAAGGGTTCACTCACTGCACTCAAAATTAATAGACATATCGTGACACTACAAGGTCCAACAATCAAGTCAGAGCTCATTTACACTTTTATAAATTAAAGAATTCCATTCAAAGTCATTTTGCTGTAATGAATATAAGCCATCAGGAATTAATGCAAAAAGCTAATATTGTAACAAGAATGTGAATAATACTTTCCAATTTGCATTTTGTTACTGCATTAAGATATTTACAAGCTAAAGAGTGCATATTGTGTATAGTATTAATACCTTTAAATCAATGTAATATTCAATGCAACTACATTAATGTAACGTTATGGCTAAGAATTTAAATGCAAAAATGACTAGAAATTTTAAAGCTACTTCCCACAGCAGACATAACTCACTTGTATAGAAATTTCAATGTAACTGGAGTAGTAAAAATATGAAAATTAATTCTTCAAAAGAGCTTTTTAGGAATTTATCACATCAGTGATTGTTCAACGACTTAGAAGCATTTTCCTGCTAAACAGCCACTCAGAGCCAAGAAATCTCAAATGAGTCCTGCTTCATCCAGGTCTTAGACAACTCCTACAGCCTGCTTAGAACTGTTTCTGAGTTCATTTGTGAGGATTTAATGAATTTGAAGGCACAAAATCTCCATTGTCCTCAGAAACAGACATGGGGCTAATAGCAGCAAGACTGCAGATTGTTCTACCACTGCCTTCAGCTATCACCACTCTTCATTAAGGTTTTCCTGCAAATTAATTTTTTCCCCAGTGTTTGCTTTAGCTAGGGCAGACAGAATTTTTTCTGTGGTGCCCTCTATTTCTATTTGGCATGTGGGATGAAAGAGGCTCCTTCTACTCCAGTACCAAGCGAAACAAACCATAGTTAGTAATGTGAAAGTGAAGCTCTCTGTAAGGCCCCAAAAAGCTTTCTTGACAAGGCTTGTAAAAGGGCTTACAGTTGTTCATGTAGTCTGAGTTAGATGCACAGGAAAAATACTAGCAAGATATTTGCAACAAAGTAAGAAAAAAGGCTTTACTGGCCAATTTAGAGAATCAGAGAACTTTGGCAAAAGTTTTAAAGCAGCATTCACTCAACATGAAACACTTTCCAAAACTTATTCCATTCAACCTCACAATGTATCTAAGGCCAAATTATTTGGGTCTGCACAGGAGCTCACCCCAAGACCTTCTCTCCCCATCGTTTGCTAAAATCTCCAGTTTAAGGAACAAATGTTTTGGAAACTTAAGCAAAGGTAATTGATCAGGTGTGTGAAACAGGCACCTGCTCACCCATGGAAGCGCATGAAGTGGCACACGAAGGATGTAACAGGAAAATTTGACTTTCAGGTTAATGGGATCAGCCCATCAGACCATGTGCACCTTTTTGGATGGCAGCACCCTTCACACAGCATCTTCCATGCTCCGGGGAAGTCAGAAAATTCACACCTAGGCTGGAAATCCCTAGGAATTAACCCCACACTACTTGCGTGTATTCTGAGGGAGCAAATCCCTACAAATTGACAACTGGAAAAAAGATCAGCCTTGTAAATCTAGAGAGGAAACCTTATGAGGAGCAGCTGAGGTGATTTGGTCTGCTCAGCCTGGAGGAGACTGAGGGGAGGCCTCATTGCAGTTACAACTTCCCTGTGAGGGGAAGAGGAGGAGCAGGCTCCGACTTCATCTCTATGATGACAAGAACCTGAGAGCACGGCCTGAAGCTGTGTGAGGGAAGGTTTAGGTTGGACTTCAGGAGAAGGTTCTTCACCATTCAGAGGGTGTTTGGGCACTGGGACAGCTCCCCAGGGTAGTGGTCACAGCACCAGCCTGACAGAGCTCCAGAAGTGCTTGGACAATTCTCACAAGTAAATGGGAGCTCTCCTGTACAAGGAGTTGGACTCAATGATATCAATGTGTCTCTTCCAACTCAGGAAATTTTAGAATTCTCTGCATTTTAATGGCAGGATTTCTACAAGCATTGTTTGTGTACACTCTTGCACCATCTGGAGCTCTTCTGTACTTGTACAGAAATTATTTGTCATCCTTTTCCCAGACGTAAGCCTATATATATTTAAACAAATGTCTTCAAAATTAAAGAAGAAGGCATAATTGAGACAGTAGGTACTAATTAAAAAGTAGCATGAGCGATTTTCTACAATTCTTTCTAAGCACATCGAGTGGAGAGTACCTCTTCCATGTCCTCTTGGAAAAGTTGACCATTGATGGAAGAAAAGACACAGGTTGACCCTTTGAGGCAATGTAAAATTTGTACCAAAAACATTTCCAATGTTTTATGTTGATTTCAAATTTTATGAGTAAAATCCCTCAAGGAAGGTAAGTGAGCATACAACCAGCTTTAATGCTCATGCAAGCACTTATCTTGTGGTCAGCCACATCCTGAAAGCAAATTGGTTTTGTATATTTTAGTAGACACCTGAAAATGTCTTTAGAGCTATTGCAGCTTCAGACAGTTATTAAAGTACCTCTAAAAGATATTTCTTTTACCTTGGAAAGGTCTTGGAAAAGGGGGAATTCCTTTTGGGAGGGTCAGGAATTAATTAGAATTACTTTATGAATAGGAATTTTATTTAACAAAACCCAGCAGGATTGAAAATTAACGCCCCCAAAGAAGACACATACTTGAGGAATTATAGGAGTTGGCACAGTTTCTAGGCAAAATCTCAAGCACTGAAAGGTCCTTTTTATAATTATCATTGTAGAAACATATGGAAAGTGGTTATATTAACATTTGAAAGTATGTACTTAAACAAAATGATGCTCTTTTTACACAACCTAGTTGTAAGCCAATACCTTTTAGATAAGACTAATAAATTAAATATTGATGTCGTTTCTTTCTCTTATGCATGTAGTCAAATGAGCTTTTTAATCTTGTCTTTTTATATTGTTTTACACATTATCATATTTATGTTCAATATTTTAGGGATCTGTCATGTTCAGTCCCCAGATTCAGTGTTCTGTTGGAATTCTTTTCTGGTTTAAAGGTGTTAAAGGCAAAGGAGAGTTGTTTTGGTTTTTTTTTTTTTGTTTTCTTTTGCTACCTATGTTTGTGTCTACTGAGGATATCTATGTCAACAGGCAAAAATCATCATGGATATTATAATATGACCTTGAGTCATTAGATAGGGAAGATCTATTTTTCTTTATTATTATTGGAATACAAAGATAACTAGAGGTGTTTATTCATTGCCATGTAGCAACCAGTTTAATCATTATTACATTTTGAAAGTGTCTTAACTTATTAGTGGTCATCTTGCAGGGAAAAGCCAACAGGACTAAAAAGGGCCAAGGCTTGAGGATCCCAGACATCAAAGAGCCTTGGCAGCAAGCACCTTTTGAGGATCCATTTCCTACCCAAACACTCCTGCCAGCAATCTGACTCACCAGCATTGTTTGGTTGCTTCTTAAAAAACAACCAGTGACTGTCCAGCACTTTATTATCTTGCAATTCCCACACATGTGCACTCACACACACACACACCAGAGACTGCAGCTGTGGGAATAACTTTACACCAAGAAAAAGATGCAGTTTTTCCTAGGTTCCTAGGGAAAAAAAAATATTGAAAATTCAAGCTGACAAAACCTATTATTTCTACTTTCACACCCAGCCATGTGCGCAGTCATTTGTTGCTGCAGAGAGGTGGAAAAAGCAGAGCTGGCAGAGAAGCAGGGAAAAAAAATCATCAACCTCACCCAACACTTGTCCCAAGCATGAAAGTCTTTGGAGAGTGAATTCAGCAGTGCACCCAGGGAGGGACAGTGCCTCCTGCTCAGCCCACTGTCTGCTGGATGATCATTAGGCCACTTTCTTTCCCATGTATGTAAATTAGTGAATTGAGATTATTAAACTAACTTTGTAAAAGCTGGGGATTTATATGACTAATAAACACTTCTGTGGATTTTGGGGGATTTTGTCCAAAAGAGGGAACACAGACAATAGGCTATTTTGCTCAGGTTATGCTGTCCATAAATAAGCACAGCAGCAGTTTTGACTACAAAAAAGATTACAGGCTCATGTATCATTCACCACAAAGCCCACAGAAAACAAAATGTGCCATGAAATTTTTCATTCTGTCCTGTAAGAGCCAGATTAGCTGTCAAAGGCCAACATCTGCAGCCCACAAAACCCTTCTACAATTGTGTGCTTGGTATGAAATTCCACTCCATGGTAATGCACAAACCTGCAGGAGCAGAGAGAGACAGGTGTGCAGCCAGACCTCAGCATTGTTACTTACTGAGGCATCAACTTCTGCAGGGATCCTGCACACGGGGAAACTCTTATTATAAATAATGCTTCTGTTCCATGATAAGAGAGAGAGATGGGCATCCTGAGTGGGCAAAGATGTCCATTAGAAGATAAGCCCTAGCATCTCATCTCACGGTCTGTATTTCATGTTGCCTATCAAGATACCTCCATTATCTGTTATTTCTGATTTTGACACATTTTGTAAATAGATACTACCGAAATAAATTATCCCTCTAGTTCTAGCAGCTGAACCACAAAACCTCTGTTGGAAATGGGAGGAAGAAGAGAGCCTACTTCTCCTCCCCAACATACACACAAGTGGCAGAACTAAAGTGATGCTACTGTTGCCAGGCTCAAATAAATTTTCTTCCTTATTTGTGTTGTCTTATTAACAGTAATGCCTTTTCTAACAGATGAACTCACTGTCACTCCAGAGAATATGTGTTTTATTGATGAAAAGAAGAGAAAATCATTAGCAGTAATGTTGGTGAAGGTGCACATCTTGGTAGAAACAGAATGGAAAATACAAATAGAATATTAAATGGAACAACTATCAGGAACATGAAATTAGTCAAGTGCAAAGGCACAAAGACAAATCATTTAAGAGAAAGAGTCATACAGTTGAAATATTTGCAAGTAGTCCAGCCCTGCTAGCTACAGTCAGCTCTGTCATACTGGGGGACTGAAATAGTCTGGTTAATGAACACTCCAAGCTTATAGACATATTGCAGGCATCTCAATGGCTCTGTAGACTCAGCTGGAATCAAGCAGGGCTTGCAAGCCACGGCTCAGACCTGTCCTCAGCTGACCCGAGCTGCTCCTTTGCACTGCCACCAAAGTGCCTCCATGTCCCTTGGCTCCCTGCTCCTTTAGGATCCTACTGCCCTGAGCCCCAGGGCGCTCCTGAGCCAATTCCCTGAACTTCCCAGGAGCAGAGTTTTCAGCTGTGCAGGATGAAACCAGCTCTGCCCGCTGGGGCTGTGGCTGAGCTGCCACTGGCTCCACGCCACTGCCTGCAGGGCCATCTGGTGCTGCTCTTCCCTGGCTCCCTGGCCATGGCAAGGGACCTTGCCACCATCCTGGAAGCACCTGGAGCTGGGGATTTGCTGCCTTTATCCTGCCATGCATTTGTTGTGTGACGTGAATCAAAAAAGTATTGGATTTAGGATGCCCCCCGACGAAGGGAGGAAAATGTATTTGACTCCATTGGTATTAGAAGGTTAAATATAATATAATATAATTAATATATATAATATAATATAATATAATATAATATAATATAATATAATATAATATAATATAATATAATATAATATAATATAATATATATAATATAATATATATAATATAATATAATTTAGGTTTTAAATTTTATTTTATATTATACATTATATTTTATATATTAGATTTTATTATATTTTATATTATATATTACATTTTTACACTATATTTTACACTATATTTTACACTATATTTTACACTATATTTCCCTATATTACACTATATTGCACCGAATTTAAATTGAATTTGCACAAGCACTTAATTTAACTGCTTAGAATCTCACGACTGTCAGCCGACAGCCCCGACACACGCGCGCACATGGATTTAATTGGTTAATGAATTAAAACACTCACACTAGAATCTAATCAAGCAAATTCTTTTAGATAAATAATCTTCCACAATGCATTCCACTTGTGAGCAACAAGAGGAGTAGCAATTGAGATAAGAATTGGGTTTTTTTTCCTCTGAGTCTCAATGAATGTGAATCCTGTAAAATGTCTTTGGGAAGTTGTGGTTTGCTTTTCCCTGTGAAGAGAAATGCGGCTACAAAAAGGAGAGATGAACAAGGCATGAGCGCTGAAATGATGTATTTTAGTCTAGTCAGAGCATGGGCACTTTTTTCTTGGAATATCTTAGGTGTCCAACGAACACAGTATTTAAGGACAGATGTAATTTTAGGCACGCAACTAATCTCTTGCTGTTTTGTGCCTGTGTTAAGCATTTCTCAGCATACACACAACTCTGCAAAAATTAGAATTAATTTTGCTAAAACAAAGTTTAAAAAGAAAAAAAATCTTGAGAAATAAGCTAATAAAGAGATATATGAATAACTCTCTATTGTAATCTATTAAAATCTTCAGGAAAAAAACCCTGAGCTTCTGAATAGACCTTTTGCCCACCGAGTATAGCTTAAAGGACATGGTTTCCTTAGACACTTAAAATCAAATTAAAGTGAAGTGAAACCTGAAGTGAGACCAGAAATCCTAGTGGAGTCCTCTGCTGGAGCTAATTAGTGTGTCCTGAAGCTGCTTCCCAGGTGGGAAAAGCTGAGGACACTGGATGCTGCCTCTGCACCAGGCTTGACTGAGGCTTCACACGCGCTGGTTGTGCCTTCCAGGAAACTACCGTGCATAGTGATCAAAAAGTGTTAGAGACAGACAGGAGTTTTCCACTGCAATCTGTTCTTCAGCAGAAAAAAAAACCCACAGTCACTTGTAGCAGCTACTGCCTCTGTCCCTGACGCAAAGCAAAAGTTAGGATTTTCATCTGCACCGTCTCCCTGGCGTGGGAGGAGATGGTGGTGGTTGATAATGAAACCAGTGTATCAGGGAGAGAGGTGAAGAATGCATTTTAAAGCCTGCCATTTCATAAACACATCCATGTATTATTTCATATATGCATTCAAAGCCATAAAGCATTTGTTTTACACTGTATTTTATTCTATTTATTGGACTGTAATTCACTTGTGTGTGTAGCATACCTACATTAATAACATCATTTTGGGGGTTACAGTGATCTTATAAATATCTTGTTGTACTTGCAAAGGTCAGAAAAATCCAACCTCATAACTACTCAATCAAAGCATCCATAATCATCTAGTATAAACATTCCAAACCCATGTGTCAGCATATCACAGTGACCAGAAAAATTACACAGGGGAACAAAAGACAAACCACTGCAATGCCATCATTCTCCTCTACTCTGCCATTATTATTTTTTAAGTTGTATCACTTGCAGAAACGAGTTGGTTTGGTTTTTTTCCAGCAAATTATACTTTATGTTGGAATGGTGTTTGTTTCCTTCCCTGTTATTTCATTTAAACAGAAAGTCACTCCAAGGTGTTCTCCCACCCATGTCCTGAAGAAAACTCCTTTCTTCTTTTATTGCATTTTGTCCCCCATGGCCTTGTCAATCAAAGCTTCCCTTGGAGAATTCTCCACTCCAGTTCATGCAGGTTGCACCTAGGGAGATGCTGTCAGTTCAGGGAGCCATGCAAGGAGGATGAGTCCATGAGATTTTTGAAATGTAACTCATTGGGGCAAATCAGTAGCATGGAAAATGCAATTTAATACAGAAATCACACAGAAAATATGTTTTACTGTTTTTACCTTTTTTTTTTTTTCCCCCAGGTGCTTGATAACAAATTGTGTGAAATTTCAGTCCTTCAAGTTTGACCAGATTTGGGAAAAAAACTAAGTGCTGTAATACAAAAATTTCCCACTAGATAGAAATGGTGATTTTTGGCCAGCTCTAACCAAAATTATTTTCTTTGAAATGAAGCAAACAAAACACACCAGTCTCAAGTTCTTCAAAACAATTCTTGCTCAAGGAAAACATCAATCAATACAAGATGGACAATGTCCAGTTATATTGAATAATGCTGCTATTTATATGTTATTTACTTTTTAATAAGTGTGTTTTAAGACTCAGTTAAGTCCTAATTCAAGTGCATATAAGTTCCATTGGCTGAACATATGCTTCTTCCTGTAATAACTCAAGATTTTCAAAACCAAAGATTTTCAAACCAACTACTTTTTAATTACTGTGCAAAAATCACAGAAATTGGAAACAAGTAACCTGGACAAATGGTAAAGCACTGATTTAATGAGAAACTACCTGTACTTAATCATAATTTAACAATTACAAATATATTTTTAATAATTGCAACCAGTGTCTAGCCCTATATATGTAGAGTTCTTTCCCTGGACTATCATAGACAGAAGAAAACCTTTCTTAAATAATTCTGAGATTCAAAAAGCCAAACAAACCAGAATTTTTCCATCCTATTAAAAAAAAACAAAACAAAACAAAACAAAAAACTTCAGGTCAAGGATTCTGGAAATGATTTTGGTTCATGGACTTTTTTTTCCAAATTAAGTCTCAAAATTGTTATAGCATTCTCCAGTGTTTTGGAGCAGATAGATGTTCACATTGGATTTTATTGAATTAATGGCCAGATTTGTCATTTTACAGTTGGCAAAATTGGCACAGGGCTGATTTCAGGTGTTTATGAAAGAGAAATACCCTACTTTCATCTAAATTTAGTACCTGTAGGTACCTATACATAGGCAACTGAAGCATCCAGCACCTGCCCACGGGTAGCTAAGTTTGTTATTAAGAGCAACTCACATTGGTTTCTGTCCAGAAAAAAAAAAAAACAAAAAAACCCCAAAAAAATAAAAAAAAAGCCAAAACAAAAAAAAAGAAACAAAACAAAAACCAAACAAATAAAAAAAAAAAAAAAAAAACAAAGAGAGAGAGAGAGAGAGATGAGAAGATAATTAGATATTTCATTGCAGAGGGTATGGCATTTTGAAGGGTAAGTGTAGCTTCATGGGATCTGGGGACAGGAGTGCACATGATATTTTGTGGCATTTGCTGAAAGAGAAAAAGAAGCAGAAATTGGTTATTTGAAGTCCTTTACTAGGAAATTTTGAGAGGCTCTTTTGGTGTGACACTTTTCACACTCAGAGCAGACACCTGTAAGCCCTGCCTGAGACCAGAGCATCCCCAAGCATCACATCTCATGTTGTAGTGTCAGGGCAGGTCCTGTGGTCAATGTCTAGGAAAAAAAGGTGCCTGGCAATGTGAGAATACATCCTGGCCTTTAAAAAGGACTAAAATATAAACTCCTGTGTCACCATTATATTTTCTGGAAAAATCTCTTTTTCCAGGATTTTCTCCTGGGAAGTTGAGATGCCTCAGAGAAAAAAGGAAACAATAATTATCTCATTTGCTTCTCCTGTGTTTTGCTGCTTTGGAATGTGGTTTGGCCATTGTTTATCCAACAGGTGATTGTTTGATTTTTTTCATGTGAATTGTTTTAACTTAGTGACCAATCACAGCCAGCTGTGTTGAGGCTCTGGAGAGAGTCATGAGTTTTTCATTAATATCTTGTTAAACCTTCTGTCTGTATCCTTTCTCTATTCTTTAGTATAGTTTTAGTATAGTATAATATAATATAATATAATATAATATAATATAATATAATATAATATAATATAATATAATATAATATAATATAATATAATATAATATAATATATAATATAATATAATATAATATAATAATATAATATATTAGCCTTCTGAGAACATGGAGTCAGATTCATCTTTCCTCCCCACGACAGGGGACCCAGGAAATACCACACTCCTGGTTTACTGTAAACTATTATATTTTTACTCCTGGTAAAATATAAACTAAAATATAAACCTGCCACATGGTGCTTTCTAGCATGCTGACAGAGAGGATCAGGCATGAGTTTAGGACTGCTATGGCTAAAGGTGATGGGTGTGGTGAGGTGAATAGCATCCCTCTTTCCCTGACTTGAGGGATATCTAGGTTATCCATATTTAAAGCTGAGGGCATGAGTGTAAATCAAAGAGATTAAAGGGGAAGAGGGCAGGACTGGGGAAGAGGAAGTGAAGATAAATTAACTTCTTGAATAAAAGGACCACAGCTAGATACAGCAGATGTAAAACTAGGTGCTGATTAAAGCTGGGACAAATGCTGCCAGCTTTACCACCCATTTGCTAGTACAAGGTGTTGGTGCATTGCCTGGCATGAGGAATTGCTGATAAAAGGCAATTTTATCATTGCAAGTTTGAGGGCTGACCAAACATACCTGGGTGCATGATTCCTTCAGGATGAAGTCTGATCTGGCTGTCTCCACAGGATTCATTATTGCCATTGCACACCTCTGTAAAAAACAGAAATAAGATTTATTTCTTTGAGTTTTCATCTTGTTTCTAATATTTTCGGTTCTTTTCTCTTTTGATGGCATATAAACTGCTCAATACCTAATATTAGCTCTGGTAGCTTACCTAATAAATAAAAAGCCCATAACCACTTGGTGACCATATGGCATTGCATATGTTTGATGTGATCTGCAGATGTAATACTCCAAAAATGTCATCCTTCAGCTGATCTGGATGCTGCTCCACAAACTGAACAAGTGGAGAGTCTCTCAACCTCGTTATGCCTGTGAGCTACAGAACAAATGCTCTGTCAGGCACATCCTTATGAATGCTTGCCACAATCCCCAAGACAGTATTTGAAGTAGATTCATTATTTTTTTAAACTCAGATATTTGTTTTGACAATAAAAAAAGGAGGTTTCAGACATGCATTGCTCTGCCATAACCCATAGTTAGAACAAAATGAGCAGAGCTAGCTCTAAAAGGCTGCTCTGAAAACTCCAGTATGAAAAATAAATTGGCACAAAGCCATCCTCCAACACTTTTGACCCACAACACTTTGTAGGTGCTGAGCAGCAATTCTGGTCAGTGAAAAGGAAAACTAATCCACCTTGGGCAATAACCTTACCTGCAAGGCCTTTATCAAGAATCAGGAGATCCCAGTTTGTACCCTTATGCTCAAGTAATCTAATACCAGGTCTATATACCCTGAATTTTTTACTGAAGTTTTTTTCTATTCCATTTCTTTTTCAAACAATTTTAAAAAGTATTTTGAAATGTCTGATGAGAAAAGTTTAGAAATGAGGTGAACATTTTATTTTTATATAATGTCATAATATTTGATATTGTCAGCATTTTTCATTATATTCTAGGGTACAAAGATACTTCTTCATCTCAGCTCCTAAATTGTTGTTTAACTCCTCCCTTCTCTTTCCATTTGATGGGCATTGACTCCAATACTGTACTGAGAAAATGGAAGTTACTAGGTTCTCAGTAATGTGGATTAAAGAAAAAAAATTAATACAAAGTAAGACAAGAGACTTCCTTCTGGTAAAAATAATACTTAAAAAAAAATTTAAAAATATATCCAGAGACCTGCAGCCCACACTCATTGAAATCTTGGACAAGCCATAAGAAAGTCCTTGATCCCTGGAGATATTTTTTGAGAGTAAGTTCCAAAATTTGCATAAAATGTACCTCCAAAGAGACTTTAAGTGCTAAAAGTATACTGACTTCTTGGAGGGAGGGTTTTATGATTTATTAATCTCCATTATGTTTTCTACTTACACAAATGATCAAAGAAGCATAAAAATTAAGCAAGAGAGTTCAATCGGAATACTCTGTATACTGCTCAAAGGAAATATCATTGCAAAAAAATTAAATGAATTATCAGTGTGCCTTGAGGAGCAGACTGAAGCTTGAACAGCCACAAAGACAGCCTGTCCAACAAAGGGCACAAAACTGCAGTTTTAGCACCAAACCTCATAGCAAGGAAGTGTTTTTTGGGTGGTTTTTTTTTCATCTCTTTCCTTGAAACACAAGGAAAGGCTCTACCAGAATCTTCATAAATCATTCCCCAAGATTTGCCTATACTGTCTTGTCCTGGTCACACCTGAATATTTTGACCATTTGTGGTATATTCTTTGAAAAAGAGATGCTTCTCCTTTCCTCCCTATTTTCAGTTTGATTTTTTTAATGAGACAGAACAAGGAGGTGTATTTAAGTTTGAAATCTAACCAAAGATGGCTCAAGTACCTACACTGCTATTTTAAAAGAGACATAGCACAAATTCATTAATTCCACATCTGTATCACCATGCTCTGAGCATGTCTAGGAGCTCTCCAGTGTGATTCCTAGATTTTGGTATCTTTTTCTGCAATGCCAGAACAATAAAATATAAACTTCTACAAAGGCTTTCTCCGGCTGTAGTCAAGGGCTGAGGTTAAATCACTTAATAGAGGAACAGCCACAACCCAAGACACCCTCCTGTGATTAGCAAATAGATATAAATAGACAGTGATATTTGTCCCCACTCTCTCAGGTAAAGCTGTACACTATGGATCTTGCACAATAATTTTAGCAGGGATTCAGTAATGGAACACATTTATCTAATATAAAGTTCACAGAAAGTACAATGGTCAGATTGTAAGGATTAATTCCCCACATTCATATCTTCCTTCCCCCAAGAAATCTGCATCTTGGCAACGTTAGAAAAAAACTTAATTCATCACTTGAAACACCTTCCATTATTGTTCCTTTCCTCCAATTTTTTTTTTTTTTCATATAGACCTTTGAGAGTTCATATTGTGGTTTTGATCTATTTGGCTTAGTGTTCTAAGTTATATTGAATTTAATCATGGGGTCACTTGAACCAAGTGGCTTTGCTGTTTCTAATCTACTAACTGCACATTTTTGCTGAGATTGGAAAGGACAAGTCCTATTAGTACTCTGACACCACAGGTCAATAACTCTTTATTTCTTCTATAATTTTATTTTTCATTGTGCCATGCTTTTCAGCTTCCCAGTTCATACTGGGAAATTGAAATCACCCATCACTACAGCCTGCTTGTTTTCTTATTTTCCTCATGTTGTGCTGAGGACTGTTACTCTTTCCTTTATACTGATGGCTTGTTCCAGGAACAGCCAGCATTCTTTTATTTTACCTAGTCCACAGCCAGGTGTGTATAGATCAAACTACAAAGAGTTATTTTAGAAGAAAACATAGTTTTTTTCAGGTAGAAAAGCGATTCAGCAGATTCCTCACATATTTCTAATCTAATTCTTTATATTTAATTACGTTTAACCTCCTCAACAAACTCTTCAAGGGCATCACAGGAACAGTTTAAGGACATCATCTGCCCACTGGAGCCTAATTCCCCATCCCCAACAACATCAGCTTTAGGAAAAAAATTCTCAAAGCTGTCACTTCATATTATAACAAACATTAAGCCTATGCAAGCCAAGCCTTTAATCAAAGAAGAGATTAAAGGCCTGTCCTGTGACTTTCAGGCTGCTATCCCAGGATGGTTTTAAGAGCACAGCAAGTCTTGTCTCTCCTACCCCACAGCTACCCTATCGTCAGTCAGGTTGTGCAAAGGGGTGATGAACCATTACAATCCAAATGTTCTCAATTTGAACATTTTGGCTTCATTCAACGACAGAAAGAAAAGTCCAGAGCAGAGGGTGAAGCTGTACTTGGCCACACATTGGTTTGTCCTTCACTTGTTTTGCTGTGCCTGTAGATACTGCAAGTGCAGCCCCAAATACAGTTTTGTTGCTACTCTGACTAAATGCTATAAAGCAGCCAGTCTTCAAGGGTAAATGCCCATGAAGCTCTTTATTCATTTTCTGAGAGTAACAATTCTTGATAACGCACAAAAAAGTTTTTTTTTTACATAAAAAAGTATTAAGTAAATAGCAGTAAAGCTGCAGTATTGCCTTTTTTTACAAAGGCTGATCAAACTACTTCTTCCTTACAGTAGCAATGGTTTCTAACAGAGATATTAGTAATAGTAATAAAAAGTAATAAAAGTGATAAAACTTTTTTTCTACAAGTTCATTGGAAAGAAACATTAAAATGTACAATCTGTGCTGTGCAACAAAATTTTCTGTTGGTAGTTTCTTCCTTTGTACAGCCTTCTTAGGTCTTGCACGCTCTTATCCTGCAGCTTACATTCAAAATCACTATCCCCCTATTTAGCAAGAAAGTAATGATCATTATTTTATATATATCTATATATATATATATATATATATATATATATCATATAAATAATGATCAATCTAGGTCCCCAGACATATTTTTTAATTGTTCCTGTACTATTGTGTTCTAGTGATGATACCAGAAGTGATGATTCTTATTTTGGAAGTGTGGGAGAACACTAAAAATAGAAAGAAAAAATAACCCTCAGGTAAGTCATCCAGAGACAAGAGCAAATATTTTTATTTTCACCTACTGTTACTTGAAAAAAAAAATTCTATTAAAATAAGTTTTAAGGAATCCTATTCTTTATATCTTATTCTTCTTTTCAGATCACAGGTCTGATAATTGCTGGGGTCTGAAAATGGAGAACATCCATTAAAAAAAACTTACAGTTAATTTCTTTCCTATCCACAGGGCATGGATTATCCTCAGTTCTCTCATATCATATAGAGGCAATATTTACCAAAATAGGGCCTTGAAATCAAGAACGAAACACACTTTAACTTCTGTCACAGCACAAGTAATAAAATGTAAGTTACTCAAATGGAGACATATGAATTTATATTTTTCAATGATCTGATTCAGAACACATAATTTATTTCTTGTGGCTTACTCCCTAAATATGGTAAAACTCACTGGTGGAAAGTTAGAAGCATCACCAAATGCACAGCACTGAAAAGAAACAAATCCACAGTTTAATCTGACATTTATTTTTGTTCCCTCTCTCCCAGCCAGTATGTAGAGTTGAGATATTTTCCTGTATTTTAGTCCTACAGATGATGGTGCATATCTTTATAAATATTTGTACATGTATATATATATATACTATATACATAAATATATATATATATATCAGTCTCCATATATACGTATATATTTATAAAGAGGGAAAGCAAGATACCATGGTTTTATATAAATGCATTGAGTTAAAAAGGGAAAAGGGAGAATAAAATTAGCTTGGCATGACTATGTGAGATTAGACACTAAAATTATCCTCCTGCAGTCATATTTAATTCTCTAAACAGCTTTAACTAATTTGCTTAGGCACACTACATTTTAGTGAAACTAATGAAAAAACATGCAGCCTCTGTGTTCATTTTTGGTGAATACTCAAACCTCTAAATATAATAAGGCTTTTTTTTTAATCTTTTGTTTTAATCATTTCATCTCTATAACAATCTTTTTGCTTACTCAAGCTGCAATTTTAGGCAAGAGCTTGTGCTAGAAGTGCTCATATTCCCTAAATTTATTAATTTGAGGAACTTAAGGGATATTACATTACTATAGCTACCTATGGAATTAAACAAATATTGCCAATATCAGACAATATTTCCCCTCAAGTTAAAAAAAAAAAAAAAAAAAACAAGACAAACAAACAAATTAAAAAAAAAAAGAAAAAAAAATGAAACAAGAAGCACTTGTTCACATTAATTTGACCATAGAAGAGATAAACAAAAAAACAATAGCCAGACACCTAATTTATCACAGGTGGGTTTTTTTCAGTTTTGTTTTCACTCTGTTCCAGGCACTAAACAAGTAAGAAAGACTATTAGTGCTGATTTGAATACACACCTGTCCTCATGTTTTGTGTTTCTGAAAATTCAGATACTGTACCCAGAGCTACAGAGCTGTTCCTGAGAACAGCAGACCTCACATTGCTACTAAGAAAAGAATTGCTTTTTCTCTTGTTTGGTATTATTTCACTCTATCAAGTATTTTACCACATGCAAATCAATGGAAAGAGCTATTCTTAATCAGGCAAAGAACCACATTCAAATCAGTCAAAAACTATTTCTGATGGCCTTGTGAATTATTTTCCTTGTCCCATCCCATCAGCTTCTGTGCCTCATGGAGATCAACCAGCAGAAGGGCCAGTAGCAATTAGGTTTTCAGGCAGGCCAAGTGCTTTATCTTATTCTTTGTTTAGGTTTTATTTAGGTTTTATTTAGGTTTTCAGGCAGGCCAAGTGCTTTACCTTATTCTTTGTTTAGGTTTTATTCAGGTTTTCAGGCAGGCCAAGTGTTTTACCTTACTCTTTTCTCCCTAAAGAGTCACATGCAAGGTTTGCAGCTCATGGCTTTCCCTCTGGTCACTGTCTGGTGGAAATCCAGCCCTACCCAACCCCACCCTGAATAATTGCTGACACTGTGGCTAAGCAGAAAAGTGCTGAATAGTTGGGGGGTTAGATTTAAATAGACAGGCGACTTCCAAAAGAGTGTGTTGGAAATGCGTGTAATGGTTTCACTTAATAAGAATATCTTTTTCTGTTTCCTGGTAGAACCAGTCTTCCAATGTGGTTGCTGCATAAAAAAAAAACAAAACAAACCCTTTACATTCTTGTTACCTGCTGCTGGGCAGACTGATCTCTCACTGCCATTGTTTACAACAATTCTGTCAACAGTGATTCTCTACCATTTTATGTAAATGTCAAATGGAAAGGTAGAATATACCTTGTGAGATGGCTCAGATGAGCAGTCCAGACATGCCTAGCAGGTAAACCATTCAGGCAAACAAACATTTTGGTTATAAGCAATACTACCTTTCTGGTACCTTTCAGGGCACTTTCTGTAAGGTAACAGTAGTAGTTTTTTCTCCATCCTTACTCATCCCATCATTCTCAGTCTGTACATGTACATATGACAGGCCCAAATCACAAGTAACTTAATATTTGCTTTGATAAAATCAATATGAAAAGAAAAAAATCTTTCATGAATCTAACTAGAGGTAATTTTCCTGTTTTACTCACTAACTCTTACTTTGTGTAAACTAAATACAGATTGCTCACAGAGAACTCTTAACAACAGCACTGCAATTATATCTGGCAAACTTCAGGCAAGTTTAGACATTTTGTCTGAAAATTGCATGTGGAAAAAGCAAGTGCAGCCTGTGGAACATTTGTAGTATATTAATACAGAGTTTTGTTTAGTGTACAGTTGCCCAAAAGTTCAAGGATTTCAAAAGCCTAATGCAATTTTGCATTGTAGACGATCTATGCTGACATTAAAATCAATCCAAATTTCACAAAATGTGTTTAAACTGCTGTAATTCCATCCTAAATGCAAAAATCTAGACCGTACATTTCATGCTGCTGCTAACACTGCCAGAACCTGAACACTAATAAGGTGCTAATTAGGAACTGCCATTTTAAGTCTGTCGTGCTTTTGCATGTGAATTTACCATATGCTCTAGATCAGATTTCCTGCTGTGAAAAAGCTGAGATGGCTCAAGCATATGACGTGCAATAAACCACTGCTTTTCAGTGGTTCTCTTCTCTAAAAATGCCTTTTGTAAGTGTGGGGTTTTGAGAGGACTGCTAGATAGTTCTTGTAACTTTTTTACATTTATTTTATTTGCCCAAGAAAATATTTTTGCTTTGGAAAATCATGATATAGTGCTAGAGAGCTGTCCATGATTCATACCAAGAGCTACCCATGTGAATGCATTCTTCAGACATTTAACAGAGTCTATTTATTAATGTTAGAGATTTGCAGCAAAATAAATCACATAATCAATGCTGTTGTCTGTTGTAACGTGTTTTGATTAATTTAAAACTACACTTCATTCCACGATTTTTTGTGGGTTTTTTTGGTGTCCAGACATCAAATGTAGCAGAAATAGCTGCTATTACAGATGAGCCACCTGTCCCATGTGCCTTGCATTTGTAGCTCTTCAGCCCTAAATTTAATCACACTAAATAGGAACAGTCTTTTTCTTGTCACGGTACACCGACTTTCCAAACTATGCATTTCTCAGAACACAGGTATTGTATGCAGAGCTGAAAATGAGAAGACAGCTTTAATTTATAAAAAAAACCAAACCACACAAAGATCAGTTTGACAGTCAATTCCTTGACAGTCAATATTTCATCTTGTTGTTACAAAACTAAGCCATTATGTCATAACAAAGCCTAAAGGTGTTGAAAACTGAATGCCTTTTTTTGATTTTTGCAAGGTGAAAAAAAAAAAAACCATGTTGTGGGCAACATCAACAAGAGTGCAAGTAATTGAGATCTGACTATACTGAGATTTGTTGACTTACTGTGAAAATTCAATGCTCAGTATAAATCAGGATTTTTTCTCTCTTACATGCGTTGATATGGGCAACTGGTAACATCACAAAAAAATGTAGCCTGCAGCTCTTCATCACGTGTGGACATAGCTCCACATGGGTCCATTAGGAGGAAAAAAATAATAAAGCAAAGATTTAGGGGAGAAAGGAACACAGGATCAGGTCTATAAGAAACATTTAAGATCTTCAATGTGTATCTGAAATTCAGCCTGCCACACATAGCTGTCAACAGCTTTGCATAGAGTATCTAGACAAGGTTTTTGTCTGCCACAGCTGGAAAAACGGATTTGATGTGCACCCCTGTGATTACAGAGGGAAAAATCATGATTTACACCTTGTAGGAGGAACTAGGTGTTTCATAGAGTCATTAGGGTGGAAAAGGCCTCTAAGGTCATCAAGGCCAACAATCAACCTAGCAGTACCACTGAGCCACGTCCCTAAGCACCACATCCACACAATATTTCAACTCTCTCTGGAATGGTGTTTCACCCCTTGAAATGTCACCCTGTTTCAGTGTTTGACCACTCTTTCACTGATGGAATTTTCCATAAATGGGATTTAAATCTCCCCTGTCTGCATCACAGGAATTTGATCAGGGTGGTGTTAGCCACAGGGGCTCACAGGCTCCACTCCAGCAGAGGTGAAGCCGATGGAGCAGCGCAGGACAGACAGACACAGGACTAACTTACCTGATTGTGCTAATCCTTAACTGATCACCTCTCTAGCTGCATGCAGGAGTTTGAAATCAAACCCACAGGCAGAAAAGCATGTAATTGCACTGCCCCCAAAGCAAGTTGGCAGAGAGACTTAAAAAGTCATAATATCCCTCAGAGACTGTCCCTTGTGCTGGATGGAAGTGAAGTGACATATAGCTCCACCTTGGGGTGATGTATGAGCCAGGAAACATCAGTGTCATTGTGCCATCAGGTGTGCTGGCAAATTATGCTTCTGCCCATTCTTCATCCGTCTCCTGCCACTTGTCTGCACAAAATGGGTTTTTATTGGTTCTTAGAGCTTGCTCATGAATTGCACATAAAGCTATGAGAACTCCTGAGCTTAAAAGAAGAATAGTGACCTCCTCCTCCTCCTCATACTTTTAACCTGGTAGGCAAAAGGCCTTCATTTTGCAAATAGGAACACACCTTCCTCAAAAGCAGTTTATATGTCTTTTAGCATATTTAATCAAGAAATTATTGACACACAAGAGGAAATGATGAAAAATACCATCTCAGAAGAGAAGCTTTCACAAACACTTATTTTCAAGAAGTAATAAGTTTAAGTGGATATTACCGTACATTCCAAGTTAAAATCTTTCTCATACTTTCCATATGACATAATGAAAGTGGGAGCATTAATATTAAGCTCCTTCTATGTAGATTACCAGTAAAAATGATAGCCTGGAATTTAGAGATTAGCAGGCTTGCTAATATCTGCATCAATATTGCAAATCATGATAGCAGAGATGGCTACTTATTTCTTGAGGAAAAAAATCAGCAAACCAATAGCACCATTAGGTGTAACAAAGAATATTCCAGCTTTTTCTGGCTGGTTTACTTAGATTTCTTTTTTTTTTTTTTCTTTTTGCCTGGAGACATAGAAGATCCCCACAGAGTGAGACACCATCACCTTTTAAGAGAAAAACCTGAAATATCAAATGAATATTATAAATGGAGATCTAATATTCAAACCGGTGGTATTTTAAATAATGTTATAAAGTTAAAGAGCACAGTAAGAGCACGTGGCATAGAAAAAAAGTAGACAACAGCCCTAAGAGAATTCATTAAGTGTTTAGAGGGCCCTTTAATGACATGGGCAAACTCTCTGGGGGAGTACAGTACAAAAACTCCAAACTTCAGGGCAGCTCTGCTGATCCTTCAATCACCGCATCCCTCGATGAAAACAAAACTAGAGCAAAAAGTGAAACACCAGTCTTGCAATCCCTGTGCTTCTCTCAGGGCTGCACTGCTGGCACCTGCTGAGCAGCAGCCTCAAACCCAGACCTGAGGGAGGAGGCCTGCTGATGCTGGGCACTCACTTGTCCCTGGAATCCCTCGGAGTGGGAAGCCCTCTGGTCCATGCCAGTGTTGCTCCATCCCTGAAAAGCATCCTCCTCTCAGCTCACCAAAATATCTCCCTGCAGCTGACAAATTTGTGCTAGCAGACAAAAATAACTCTGCAGGGGAAGTTTACAGGTACTTGTCGGCATGTGTATAAATAAATGCTGCTCTTTCCAAATTTACCCAGGATATTCACCTTCCACATACCCTAGGGCCCACCCATAACTGCAGAGTCCCAAAACACCTCAGCGTACAGCAGAGATTAAATTTAAATGTGTTAGAAAAATGCCTGGATTTGGCATAAGAAAAGAGTGTGATTTTAGGCATAAGAGACTGGACATGGTTGGGGAAGGGTAAGGTTGGCTCAGCAGCAGACAGCTTTGGTGAACTTGAACAAGGGTTTGCACCTGAATTGTTTATAAAACAATTCTGTAGGTCTGCTCCTTACAGAATACTGTGAATACAGTGAATGTCTGTCCCTCTGTGCTGCTGTTCAGACTGCACCTCCCTCAGACTAATTTCTTTTGTGCTGTATGTAGAAAAAATACAATTTGTAGTAAAAAATATGTGTTATGTGATGGAACTGGGTAGATATTGTAGGGAGCTAAAATGAGAGTGGATTTCTTCTGCGCAAGCAAGATGGCAGGAATCAGAAAGGATGGCAAAGACCTCCAAGTCCAGCCATCAAGTATTTCCTAATCTGGGCCTACTCACTCAATTCCAGGCTCACTTGGACCCATCTTTGTTGTAAACAGTCCTGTTTGGATGATTTTCAACTTTATTTGAAGGACCTTATGTCCCTAAGTTTTTTGGTGAAAATAACCTAATATGAGGCCTTTCATAGCTTTCCATTGGCCATGGAAAGAAAACATCAGAAAATTAGTATTTTGGATGATGGAAAAACTCTCGGAGAGAGTTTAATATCTTAGGGGAATGAGAAAAAGCAGAAAAACTATCAAAGTAATATCATGGTAGAGATGCAATTCAGGCAGCATATCAAGAGAAGTGAGGGCAAAAAGAGAGAAATGTTGCACTTTGAAAGCCTCATAGGCTGAAACACAAAGTGCTTTCTTTCATTTCATAGGCTGAAACACAAAGTGCTTTCTTTCATTTGCGGTTAAAATTCACCCAGTGTCAAAGGAAACAGGCAAAAATTGCTTTCATCCCCACACCTTAGTGTTTTGTATGCCAGGACAACCCCCGAGGTTGAAAATTTCCTGCAGGGGAAAGGGAAGGAAAGGGGAATGCACAGAAGTGTCCAGGTCTGACCTTTCATTCTTTCTGCCTGAGAACCCCAGTAGTTTTTTCCTCTCTTATTATCAGCAGACATTTCAGCTGCTGCCATGAGGAGTGGCATTCTTGTTCTCTGCAGTCAGTCAGTTATTTATGGAGCACGAGTTTCTTCCTAATTTACAGCAGTTTCTCATGGAATACCTAGCTAGCCACCTGCTTACTCTTGCTCATGTTGTTTTATTTTTGTAAACTCTTGTGTTAAATGCATACAGACCAACCCTATAGTCTTTTATACCAATTTAGAGGTTTAATTACAAGATAAGTCAAAGAGAAGGAGTAACAGCTTGGTGTTAGTGAACTCAGGAGCAAATCTGCATCTTTTTCTTCAAGTTCATACAAGCTATGTCAGAAGAAATCAACTAGTCCACAGGCATGTGATTCACAGGACATTTAGTGTAGATCATGAAAACACAGCAAAAATAACTTCACATAAGCATGTCATATGCTGACCTTGTATTCTCCAGGCCCTTCCTGCCCCCCAGAAACACAGTAGATGTGGTTTTAATTTCATATTTTCTTCATCAGAGACATGGCTGCTGAACTCTTCAGTCATTGGTAAACACTCCCCAGAGTAGGTCCATTTATTAAAAAAATTACTGTGCATGCAAGGTTGTTGTCTTATATATTAAGAGTTCTACTATCATTATAGTGCAAGAATTCCACACCCTCAGAATTTCATACCTCCTCGATGTTTCTCGTAGGCAGCTCCTCTAGGCACTGACTGTTCCTGGTCCTCGCAGCAGTTATCTGACTCCAGCTCCCACCAATCCACTCTTTTATACCACTTGCTCTTATTGGCTACAGCTGTGGCCTGTTAACATCAGGCCTGCTCCTAATTTTTAGCAATTGGTCCAGCTGTGACTCATTGGGGATAAGATTACATTCTGTACCATCTTCATTTACCCATACTGTATCCCCCTACAATTCCCCATTTTTCTTTTAACCACAGAGTTGCAGCATTTCCAGAAGTACATATTCAAATAAATTAACATTATGACATATTTGTACACTCCATTTAGAACTAAGAGCTATACAAGTGTGCAAACAGCATATTACAGCACAAATATATATATATTTCTAAATGTTAGTTCAGTTTCATAGTTTACAAAGTGCTTATCTTCATATTTAACAAACACTAATAGGGGTAATTGATATATTTGTCAATAGTTTAGTATTCAAATCCTGTTTCCCCAAATCCACAGGGTTATATAGTCAAATCTGGCTTCCCCAAATCCATGGAGTTATAAGGTCTAGTCCCAAATCCATGGGGCAATATAGCTTAGCATTTAAATCCTTTTTCTCCTGAATCACATCAGGGTCGCCATTTTTTGTCTTATATATCAAGAGTTCTACTATCATTATAGTGCAAGGATTCCATATCACCAGAGCTTCATACCACCTCAATGTTTCTCACAGGCAGCTCCTCCAAGCACTGACTGTTCCTGATCCTTGCAGTAGCCATCTGATTCCTGATCCCACCAATCCACTCTTTTATACCACTGTTCTTATTGGCTACAGCTGTGGCCTGTTAACATCAGGCCTGCTCCTAATCTTTAGTAATTTGTCAGCTGCAACTCGTTGGGGGATAAGATTACATTCTGTACCACCTTCATTTACCCATACTGTATCCCCCTACACAAGGTAGCATTAATGACAACTGCTCCCTGCAATAAATACTACCTGAGGGCTGAGAAACCTGGTGGAAGCATTGCTTACTTGAATAAAGAACAAAGCTTGTGTTTAAAGTGTGAACATTTTGTTTGTTTATTCAAGCAGCATTTAATCCAAGCATGACAATAATAAAACTTTTTGCTTCTGCTTTCCCATCGCTCCAGAGCCATGGTTTGCAAAATGAAAAATGACTTCTTGCTTTAGCAGTTATCCCCATTTTTCCTTGTGATGGCTCGTTAGTGTCCATGGACCTCTGTCTAGCAAATCTTGCAAGGGATGCAAGTGAATAATCCTTCATCTGTTTTCAGTTTCTAGGAAAATTGTTTCTTTACCTCCTCCTTCTTTGAAAATGTCAACAAAATTTTCATGAAGCCTCAGAGAATAGCTTAGCACCAGCTGATAATATTCTCTATTACAATACAGTAAGCCTCTCACATCACCGCTCCAAACCCTATTTTTTAAAAAAATCTAAACTTTGAATGCCATGGGATCAATGGGATAATGGGAAATGTTCACTCACTTGCAATTAATTTGGTATTCATCATATCAGCATTTACCATCATGTATTCATTTGGCATTCCTGTGGCTGTCATATGTTAGAGAGTTCAATTACAATGTACACAGCTAATGAGCATATAAAGTGTTACTGAATCAACATTACTCTGCAACATTTTCCTATTTGCAGTGTTCACATGCTTCAGGTTTTAATACAAACCAGGGGAAGAATTGAAAGGAAAACAAAAATTATATGCATGTGTGCTTTTCCACTATCTACTGTGTAATATCAATTCTTTCTAGGCAGCTGCTGCCACCTAATTTTTGTGCATTGCTTTATACAAAAATCTCCAACTCACTATTCTCTAGATTTTTGGGGGTTTTTTCAAGGTAAATTCAATCACTCTTATTTTTTTACCTGCATGCTACTTGCCTCCTTCCAACAGTGTTCCTGCAACACTTTAATTTCTGCATTTTCAAAGGAAGAAAACTGAATTCACACTTTTCTTGGTGGGATGAGAAGGGGAGTAGCCTTAGTTTACAGAACAATCCTGTTTCAGGTAGATTTCCCACTCTGTTTTTCATAGTGAGTTTTTAATGTGGATCCACCTCAAGTCCTCATTCCAGAATTTTTGCAGAAATCCTAATAAAATCAGCAAATTCTCAGCAATGATAACAAGCATTTCAAAGCATATTGTGCATTTTCTTAAATCCTTTTACTATATCCACCCTTTCCACTAAACTCTGCAGCACAAAATTGTTTGAAGTTAGAGGAACAAGATTTTGCTGCAGGTATTTAGACAGCCTAAGCTTAAATCTAAATTCTATATAAGCAACTGCTCTGAGAAATTAGATCATTTACTTGCTGTCTGCACTGCAAACTGTTAAAACAATGGAAAAATTATAAAAGCTTGTCATGACTTAAAGTGTGCCAAATGGCTGTGTAAAAAAAAAGTGATTTTGTAAGTGTAACTAACTCATATGTAGTGATTTAAGGCGGGTGCAAGAAACACAGCTTCTTTTATATTGTAGTTGTTTTCTTTCTCCATTACAGTTTTCATGCTCCCAGCTGTGTTTGCTTAAGCACTGAAACATATTTGGGCCTGGTAACCAGCTAAATAACAGTATTTCTTGTTTGTTAGAATTTAGAAGCAGCATAATGAGACGAGGAAATCTTGATCAGATAGAATCATTGAAGCCTTGCCTTCATTTGAGGTAACACAAATATTTGTGTGTGATTTCAGAAAAAGGAAACAGAGAAGAGACTGCAAACACAGATTCTAAAGAGAGACTATAAATAAGGTACAATAGTAAGAGACACAGAAATTTAAAGGGCTAAGACCTCTTCTTATCAGAATGAGAGTCCTACACAAAGGGAGAGCCAAAACTGCATCTAAAATCACTTTTCAGTCTCTAGTATATCAGGCATATCTATTGCAATTTTAAAATAAGGATTGGATATAAAAAATGCTGCTATAAGACACTATTTTGGGTGTATTTTAAAGTACTTTGAAACTTGTTTCTTTTACTGTTTTCTTTCCCTTTCAAAATTATGAGTATACAAAACCTGAGAGATCTCTGAATCCCTGATGTCCAGTGAGGTCATAAGATTGTAGAGAGCTGGAACTGCCAAAGCTGTTTCCATACTAGCAGGTGAAATGTTGGTCACAAATTAGATATACCAGCTGAACATCACACATAATGTGCAAATATATAGTGGGCTTTAAATGAAATAATCCTTGCTGTGTCTACTAAATCCCTTCCCTGTCCCAAATATATTGCTTTCTTGGAAAACATTTCCCCTTTCACACCAGTGATTCTATTGCCAAGTTCTATCTGCTAATCATCTGCAATTCAATTTTGGGGAACATGTTCAGCTGCTTAAATTCTCTGCTCAGCAGACATGCACTGGGCTTTGTTTTCTACCAGAAATTAGAAAAAGTGTTTGAAAGGTACTGAACAAGAATGGAAATATAGCTGTTAGCACTTTTAAACGTTTTCCTCTAATCACCTAACTGGAAGAGCATCCATTTAACCAAAGGCTACTCCCAAGTCAGCAGTGCTCCGTGTGACTCTTCTATTACTTACAGATTGTTATTTGCTCTAAATAGCAATCTAAATAATACCTGCAGCTCTATTTTATTATGATATTATCAGTTGCTGCTTTTTGTTCCTTCAGTGTTTTTAGTAGAGGATAAATGACCCATTTGATAAGAGTTAAATACAGGAAGGTAAAACCAGGTCATATTGTTGTGCCAGAAATGTGTGTGCAGCACATGACATAAGCTTCATCACAGCAGGGCTTTAGGCTTTATTGACAAGCCTGAAAACATTATCTCATAAATTCATTGCACATAATTCCTGAGTAATCAAGGATTTTGAGCATTTTTACGTACTTTTAAAAATGAAATATGCATATTACAGATTGAAAATAATGAATGTTATGATTGGGAGAAATGTATCACTTATATGTACTCAAAGCCTTCAACTAAACCCTTTCATTAAAGAAGAATAATTTCAGGCTAAATATTAAAGGAGTTGGAGACTCCTTCAGGTAGAAATATCCAGTTTGTGTTTTCTGGTAGCAAGAAACTTATATTGCTATTTGTTTTAATGTAAAACACATTTGAACAGAACATAAAAATATAATGAAATTCACCTGAGACCACAGCAACTCAATTTAAGGCTGTACAATGATAGAAGCAGAGCTTTAGAGTCACACGTCCATGTTCACCATTTGCTTGTATAATTCTACAAAGTTCAAGTTTGCAAAGAGAAAAAAATCATAGTCCAGCCTCCATCTGACCCACCGGATCCGAGGCAAAGTGGCACGACAACACCCTGGAAGAACCTTTGCTAACTCATCCTAAGTATTCTGAAATCCCATAGTACAACACCAGACCTTATCAAGAGCAAATTGCCTTTTCCATGTGTTCCCATTGCTGACATCACTGGAAGCTCTCCCTGAAAAGGACAGCACGAGGGTGCTGAGCATGCACAGACACAGCCAGGACCTGCCCATCCACTCCTCAGGGAAGTGTAGCCTTTGCTAAGAGGCACCAAAAGCTTGGCTTTCCCTCTTTTCCACATTTCAGAGCTCTCCCAAAAGGGGTGATCTTGGATCTCAGCTCAATTAGCTTGGATTACAGGAGATAATTCCCTCTGCCAAGCATTGAACTGTGCAATGTAGGTATGTACATTCAAACTACTTGGCTGGATGCCCTTTACAGTAACCTTAATTCATCGTACACTAAATTAGGACATCTAAATCACTGCCACCAAACCACCAAACAGCTCAGAGGCAAAGAACATATTTAATTTTCCAGTAAGCTCTACTATTTACCTGTTCTCTTCATGAATTGCTATGTCTTTCCTTAAACATTATTCCTTGTTCATTAATAAAGTGCCCCTTTATGTCTTTATTCTCTGTCCCCTATAGAAATCTTTCAATGACAATAAGATTCTTCAGATGATATTAGCCAAGTATGAACACTGCCAATGTCCACTCTCATTTTCATTAAATGATCTATGCCTTTTTATAGATCCTATTCTTCTTATGTCCTTGTGTAATGGTGAGCAACAGGTTTCTTAATTTTTCGTGCAATATAGCTTTCATTTATATTTTATTCATTTAAACTGTCCTTGTCTATAGGGAACATGCCACATCCATACAATAGATTTCAAGGGTCTATGGTTTCTGCACTGAGCATCGGGATAAAAGACTGGAAAAGACAGATATAATAAGGATAAAGGACTAGAAAAAGGCAGTTATATTTTAAGAACTTACTGTACACACTTAGATGTTCCTTTGAGAGCCTCTTTTCCTCCACAGACTGGACTCACTCTTGGAAGAGCCCTGGGTTCAAATTTGATTGCCTATAAAACTGATATAATTGTACTCTCTTACTTCTTCACATAAGGATAACAACATTTTAATCAATATTAAATAATTTAAAAGGTGATCTGTCAGCTGAAAAAGAAAAAAAAAAGTATAGACTTAAGTCTCTGGTTCCAAGGAGAAGTGAAATTGATCTTCAAAAGGCAAATCACATAACATGTGAAAGATTTGTGAAGAAGGTCAAATACAAATTTGTCCTGAGGAAAACTGATCTAAATCACCATTACCTAATGTAGAATGTATCTCTCTGGTGAAAGCATCCAAAATTGCCAGGTAGAATCTCCAAACAGGTGCTGCTGAGCAAGAACCCAGCTGAAAAAGGTGTTAAACACATAGCACAGCTGCTACTCTGAGGGACATAATGCCTTAAGTCAGTTTGTTCAACCCATTTATTCCCATGAAATGAACTAAAGACTGGATGCAGTCAACATGATGCAGTGCCAGAACCATTGCATTTCCTAAACTGGAGCTTCTCTGCATTTCTGTTATATGCCACAGTCTTCAAGTTCTCCTGTATTGAAAGCAGCTACTTCTGCTTGTTTTGTTTTTGTTTTTTTTTTTCCTTTGTCCAATGGAGTAACATGTAGTGACCCATAAAATTCTGCAAAATATCTTTGATGTCAGTGGTTAAAATGCAAGCAAATATTAATATTAAAAATGCAATCTACAAAATATCCATTTTAATTAGTACATTTGACGTATTAAAAATCAATACTTAAGTTGTAAAAGATTCTGCAGTTTAGGCTACACTCCACATAAATGATCATTTCAAAATTAAGAGATGCAAATTTAATCAATAGATTTAAAGCTTTACATCACTTGAAGTACTTGAATTACTTCTAATCAGCCTAGTAAATTGAAAACATCATTTAATTGTTGTTTCTTCCCTCTCTTTGAAAGACAAACCCACCTTCAGGCTAGATTTTGCTCAGAATAAACTAGATCATCTGCAATCTTTTCTCTTCCTTGTTATTCTTGACAGTATATTATAATGTCAGGAAAACAAATAGCTTAAAATCCCAGATATCATTTCATCATTTAAGACGCTTGAGCTGAATCAATGGATTTAGAAAGATAATATTCAAAAAGTTTCATTTTCTCATTGGAATACCTTTAACAAAAGATTAAGTATTTTTTTGCTGATGAGAGACCAACATTTATGTTTAAACCAACATTTAAGTCTATATGCTTATTTTCCAGAATTATTTTAAAAATTGCTCATTTTATGAAACAGGCTGTGTAAAGCTCTCATGTTTTGGTAACTTATAGGATGAAGCAAATTTGTCCAAATTTAAAACTCCTTCTTTTTTCCCTCCCCATTTTTAATTTTACAATCAACATGTTAACAATATTGTCACAGCCACCTGTCAAAATAACTGAAAGACACCTTGAAATACAATTCATACTGAATTTTAGAAACACATTTTATTTTTACAGAATGTTCATCAAAAAATTGTTGAATGTACTCTTGAAAGAGCAAGAAAGACTGAAGACCCGGTTTTACATTTTTACATGAAAAGTCACGCTGACATTGATAGAAATGCTCTCTCACTTGATTATTTTTACATCTGGAATTAGTATGACTTTTTTCAGTGTATTTTCTAGAATTATATCTGTACACTAATAATTACACATGCAGTTGAAAGTATCTTAAAAGTTTTTCAGCTCACCATATAGCCTGAAGGTTTTCAGGCTATAAATCTTTTGACAGCATGCATAAAGCCTATATTTCCTTTGAAATGGACAGGTGGAATTATAATGGAGAAGACTGTGACAGTTTTATTCTTTTTCCTTAGAGTTGTCTGTGATAAGTGCTGTGTGGGAGAGCCCCACACTTTGAAATGGAGCAGAATAAGCTCTGCATAAATTCTGGTGTGCTGTGGTGGTGCTCACAGGGGTCCCAGGATGAGGGAAGAGATGACAATCTTGACTCCATGTTTCAGAAGGCTGATTTATTATTTTATGATAGATATTACATTAAAAGAAAATTATGTATTAAAACTATACTAAAAGAATATAAGAAAGGATTTCATCAGCAGGCTAGCAAAGGAAGGAATGGAATGATGACAAAATCTTGTCACTGCTCACAGCCTCGACACAGGTGGCTGTCATTGGTCATCAAGTCATCAAAACAATTTCACATGCTGGATAAAGAATTCTCCAAATCACATTCCAAAGCAGCAAAACATGGAGAACCTGAAGCTTCCCAGCTTCTCAGGAGAAAAAATCCTGTCAAAAGGATTTTTCATAAAATATGCCGTTGACAGTAAGCCACTACCCAGCTATTTAGCCGGTATTGTATTTACATAAAGAAAGTTGTTGACAACATACTTGAACTGCAACTCAGTTTTCCCATAAGGCACCAGAATTACATAAATAATTATAACCTGGAGTTACTAGCAGCTTGTCCTCAGCAAAAAGTTAGCTTCTGAGTCATGGACAATGGGATGCTTAGACACTGGCATGATGTGAACTGGGCCAGCAATCTTTTCTTTCCACGAATTTCAAGGACAAAAATCGTATGACACACTTCAGAAAAAACCCCTGGGCATCACGACAGAACCACTCTTGTATCTTCTGATACAGATGAGTCACTCCAGCAGGAGTTTCCAGGGCAAAGTATTTTTGGACTGCAGTGGAAAGCAGAGGATTGTGTTTAATCTCTGAATTGTACACAGGCTGTTGCACGGTCTCAGCACAGTGAATTCCTAGATGTGAGGTAAAAACAGCCACAGATTTCTGACCCTGGTCTGCAGCAAGCAAATGTTGGTTAGTTCGTGGTGTTGTGAGGACACTCAGTAACAAATTCAGCAGTACCAATGTCTCAGTGTAAGATAAACTATCAGTATAAACTTCACATGTTGGTGTGAAGTTACTGTGCTTTCCATACATGCAAACCCAGTTGGGATTCTGACTTAAAAATTGAGTTATTTCCTAAAACCTACATATCGTGGATGTTCTGTGGAAAAAGACAAACCCCATAACAACATATTAGAGCTTCAAGCATCACCAAGCCCTCATTTAATAAATGGTGTTAGCATGACTAAAGGAAGATTTAGCAGCCAGCTTTTGAAGGAAAGGCAGGGCCTGCAACTGGAGAGTGAGCAGCAGCTATTCTTTCATATGCAGAAAACTCATATTTTTTCTTATTTTGCTTCCAAATGGGAACTACATCCCATACTATAATGCCCTTTGACAAGGGTGACAAAGCACTGCCCAAGGAATGGCATGGAACCACCCCTCCTCCTCTCCTCCACTCACAGATGTCATGCAGAGTACTTGAACACGCAGGTCTTGTCACCTGTGTTCCTCGAGGGTCGTGGGAGGAGAACATCCAAAGAGAACTGAAAGAAAATCAAGAGAAAGAGTTTTCAATTTGATTCAAGTACATTCTGTCAAGGGTTTATTCTTCACCTATGATTGTGAACTGCTCTTGTAAACTTCAAGTCATGGCCCAGCCCTTGGAATGTTTGGTATGACTTGCAGTACAGATTTTAATTGTTTTTTAAGAGTGGAAAGTGTCATCTAGCTAACATATATTTTCTTTTGTTATCCATTTGAAAAGAGTTCTTCCCCGTGAAGCATTTTTACCTAAGTTTCATAGGCATTCTGTAGGAAATAAGAAATTCCAAATTGTCGTACTTCCAAATTGTCATGTAATTCAAAAGGACCATTGTTCTTTCCAGAATTTTAATGTATTATTTACTGTGTAAAAATCTATACTCCTTGTATTTTTCATAGTTTCCAACTTGTATGCAATAGTTAAAACTTGGCAGCATTCAATATTTTATTTCCTAACAGAAAGATCATTTAATACCATCTCTGAGCAGTTGTGTTCAGGAATCCATATATTGTCCAGTCAAGTTGTGGGATTTTCACTGATTTTCAGAGACTAAAATGTCAGTTATTTATTTACTTTACTAGATAATGTATGAGCAATCAGTTATCCTCTGACCTCAGATCCCCCGGGCACTTCCCATCTGTCAGACATTTCTGTAACTACATGTTCTTTCCCAACAGCAGACTAATGCACTAGCCTTGTACACATCCCTTACAATGAAAAAGCTGAAACAAAAACAAGAAAGGCGTCGCATCCAAAAAAACTAACCTTTGTTTTCCCTGGTCTTCTGCAAAACTCCAGGGAATTGTTGTTTTTACTGTGTGTTTGAGCTCCATAATATTATACATCTGTAAGGCCATAATGTTGTTTTTTTTATCTTTGTGAGACTAAAAGCTTGAACTCTGTTCACTAAGGTAAAAAAAAAAATAGTATTTTCAATGAGCCAGGACCTCAAGGGACCCTCTGTGATTCTGTGGCAGACCCATCACAAATATGAGCTCTGAGGACTGTTTATTTTCCTCTCATTAATTCTTTGAAAAGGTAATTTTAATGAAATACAGAGTAATTGGACGTCATTTAATGGTTAAATTTAGAGCTTCCTGGAAATGTTTTCCCTATGCATTTACACAGGAGCATCTAAAGTGTAAATATAGTCCCTGGGTAGTTATCTCACATTGTAATGGGTTTAATACAGTGGTTCAGATTCAGAGTTGACATAAGTGTTTTGCAAATATAGTGCCATTAAAGTCAATGAGGCTAAGTCAATTTACACCAGTTAAGGGTATGACAGCGTGTACATAAGATTTTTTTTGCCATAATCATCCTGGGTTTGACAGCTTCATGGGCTGAGAGAGCCTTTAATACAATTGTGGGGCTTCCCATAAAAAAGATTTCTTCTGACATACAGAGGAAATGTATGGGGAAAGGAGAGGAAAAAAATTAACAGTCTGGTTATGATACAATAATGTTGAAAGCATCTGCATTATAAGAATATTGTATTGGTGTATGCACAATGGTTATGATATAATAATGTTGAAAACATCTGCATTATAAGAATAATGTACTGGTGTATGCCTTCTTTTTTTCCAGATGTTGTAAAGCAACAGCACAACACCCTGGGGAGAAATCACTGTGGTAGCCACCTGAGGGCATGCTAGGAAAATGAGAAATTTGAGTCTTGTGTACAAGCTTGACTCACCCAAACCAACGAAAACTTCCTGGAATTATATCTTTTATTTGTACTGATTTAGTTCATTGTTTTCCCACAGTTTATTTGCCTTTCATTTTTGTGATTCATCCCTGGGGAGTTAAGAGCATCTGAGGTACGGGGCTGAAAGGAGACGTGCTGGGCTGTTAAAACAAGTCTGCTGCCCTTCTGTGCAATGCATCCTTCTGCTTTGGGAAGCACTTCTCTCTAAGCAGGAAACATGAACAGAAAAGTAAAATCATCCTTTTTCCAATTATTTTAAACAAAGTTTTCTTTGTTATTATTTGTTTTTCCCCTATTCTCCTCTAATTCCCTCCTCTAATCCCCTCCTATGCAGAATATTTGTCCTGATTACAAGGGCCCAACACCCAAAAGGAAATATTTAAATATGTACAAGGCTAGATATTAAGCCTGATTTTTTTCCTCGTGATGTTCACTTTGCTTAGTGTGGTTTTATTGCTAAAGTTTACCTGACAAGCTTCCCATCACCACCTGGCCTTTAATATAAAAATATTGAAATAATACAACAACTGAAAATTAATGTTACTTATTAACAACTTTTATCCCATTACTGAAACAAATGGTTACTTTTATTCACTAAAGGCTTTCTTGTTGTTTTAAAACAATTTAAAATATGTTTTGGGAAATTCAGGTTACTTCTTTTTTTTTTTTTCTGTGTGTTATTAATTATAAAAGAAAAAAGTCTAGAAACTATTTTTATGTGGTTTTAAACCTATTTTGCCAAACTGCTGGGAAAGGTAGTGGCATATATTTGGTGTGAAGTGTAGCACAACATACTCATTCTTTCAGAACAATTTTTTTTCATTTACATTCAAAACAATTTACATTTTCAGAACTCTACAACAGCCTAGGAAGACTTCTTGGAAGCATTTGCACTTTCCTTTTGGGAGAATGGGAAATATTTTCTGTGTTAAACACAAAAGGAAGGAAATCAAAACCCTGCTTGCAGCGTTAATTAAAAAAGAGAATCATCCAAGATTTGTTCATTTCCTTTGGAAGACTCAAATTACAGTGTTACAAATAGATTTTGCAAGTGTGGAGTTTTGACTTGAAAAAATAATAACACATAATAACCTTATCTGATGCAAGGAAGAGATGTAAACCAAATGAGAGGGAGCACAATAATTAGTAAAAAATACCAGAAAAGGAGCTCTGATGTGGCTATATTGTGAGAAATAATGGACCTGCTTGCAGAGATAATATTCCACTTGATAAATATACTTTCTAAGTTTTCCAGTGGGAAAGTTGTGTCAGGCACATGCACAAGCTTCAGTCTGCATTTTTCCAGCACGTCATTTAAAGCGCAGGCTGGTACGTACCTACTCAGGTTTTACTCATTGCTCCAGGATGCAACTACATTTCCCTTAATATGCTTGGATAATAAAACAGTTGGTGGTAATTAGCTTAATGATTTCAGCGTGAAGATTAGTAACCCTTGTAATTTTTATCCTTGCTAGTATAAACCAATTTACAAGGGCTCAAAGTACCTGTTAAACTGCCAAAGCAGTGTACACATTTTCAGCACTCAAATTAACCTTTGAGTTTAGAACAGCAATACCTTTTTGTACAAAAGTGATGTCTCTCTACTTCTTGCATAAGAGTCATCAGTAATTGAAGTACCAGTTGGAAACAGACCTTGGATTTAAAGCACTTTTTTTCCAGAAGGAATGAGGAAATGCTACCCTTCAAAATTAAATTCAAATAAAAATGATCCAAGAGAAAAAAACCCTCATTTTCCTTTGATTTTGTAGAGTTTTCATTCATTGGAATTATCAGTGTTACTATAGCAATACATTATGTGTGTTCTTTACAGTCTATATAAAAAGCCTCAATATTACTATATATTATAAATATATGTATGATCAAAGTCAGTGAAGACCCTCAATTTGATACAGCTCAAAGGCACTTAAGTGGATTCATGTTGCGGCCCCTCTTTATTCTGTCAGTTCAATAAATTCTGACAGAAACTCTGAAGTTTGAGGTTAAGTAACCCCATAACCTAAACAAGCAAGCAGATTCTGCAGTTTCACCAAGAGCCACTTGTGCAGTCCTAATCTGCCTGTAAAAACTCCCATTGAGGAATTGCTCTCCCCTGTATCATCAGTGAAACAAAATACAGGCATCTTTGTACAGATGAAGATTGCAAAGCTGTCAAACACTGTTTTTAAAAGACTGCTAGATACATACCAGTCCAGCAGCTCAATTTTCTGTTGAACCTGTGCACTTTTTCCTTACACAACAAATAGTCCATGTCTCTTATGCAGAAATTCCTCTAACTAAATATGAAAACACTGTTCCAATCTATGATTTTCCAGGGAGTAGACAAACAAGAATTCTCTAACGGGAAAGAAATGATTGAGTGAACATTTAGATTTTCACCCACAATCAAATGCAACCAGATGATAGCAGCTTATCTGATAAAGTTACTTATCTTTACCTTAGCTTGCCTCTGCATCCATGACAGACACTTGATTTCTCAGAAGCAAGGACATTATTTTCTTTTTGTAAAAATTGATTTTTCCTTTCAATATCTCAAATATGAGATTATCAATCAAAAATATGGTTCTTATTATTTTGATTGGTTTTGTTGTTTTCAGTCCTATCAACATTGACTATTAAAGGCCTTAGGGTAACCACACAACTTAGTTTAAAAAATACTTTTCAGCAACTTTGCTGGTTTTCTTTTTAATTTCTGGCATTACTGAGTTTTTTACCATTTTCCTTTTGTCTACAACATAACTTTTACTCACTATTTGTGATAAAACTACAAAATGGGGGAACAACTCTTCTTATTTCTTTTTACATTCGCTATTTCTATGTGCAGTTTTTGACAACCATCTGCTTAGAGCAGACTTTACCTCCCTCTCCATTCATCCCTGTCATAATAAAAATACTGATACAAAATTCATTTATAATATAGAAACAACTTCTTCCAGGAAAATAGAAGGTTAATGGATAAGTGAAAGCTTATTTTTTTCATTTAAGTCCTGGTGTAGTCTCACAACCGTGTTGTTATTTATGTGTTCACATGAATTTATTAAAAAAAATTACAAGTTAAAGCTCCAACCCCAAACACTAGATTTCACAGAAGGATTCAGAATATACCTAATATTTACAAATTACTGTAGGAGTTTTGTGGATGGCAAGTAGAATGCCAGATGAAAATCCCTGTGTGCAGTACATGGAGTGTAAGAGGAGGCACTTTAACAACAATTAAAGGGGAGAAATGACAGCAGGCTTATGTAAACGAGAACAAAATGAGAATCAAAACACCTACAGTGACAGCACCATGAGGGGTAAAAGATGTTGCTTATGTGTAAGGGGGAGCTAGGGCAGAAACACTAAACCACAGGCACTCCATGGAGAGCCTGGGGAGTTTCTTATGAGTAGTTTTACAAAGTCAGTAACACCAAGTTTCTTTTGTTATTATTAATCACTATTATTATTATCATTACTTATTATTATTCCTACTACTGTGCACACCAGCTGGAAACTCTCAGGGATCTGAGTTGTCTCCGCTCATCTGGGTGCCTTTGGCAGCTGCATGCCAATGATGCAACTATTGATGTTCTAATGATTTTGGCTGGAAGGACCCTCAAAGTTTTTTCAGAAGTTTTATTCTTAGTCTATATTCTCTACTCAAAGCTCAGATATCTTGCCACAGATGCAACACACCTCTGGCAGCTTGGACACTGCTGGCTCTTACTTGGTTGTGACCACAGTTCCTTCTCCAAGTGGTATTCCCAGGATATCATCTCACAGCTTGAAGGGACTGCCCAAAATTCTTTGTTCTTAATCTTGCAAACTTGTATTTGGCTATTCCAAATTTTTTTTTTCCAAAAGAAACACACAAAAAAAAGCAGCAAATTATACCTTTCTATATGTATAAGCTATCTTCATAATAAATCACTGTTCAATCAGCCTTAAGGTCATTTACACATTTTCTCAGTAGTAAGTCCACATATTTTCCTCCAGATTTTTTACTCTGTATCTAATGGCACTGAAACAAGTTGGTAAGGATTCTCATTAGATTTCTATTCTCGTTAGAAATATCCCCAGTAGATGATGATATAATATTAGATAAAGTACTTTTTGCCACCTACTACTTAAGCAGCATGGCCAAGCACTTTAGTCTTTTAAGGTTGTTTCCATTAACCCTGTGTCCATCTTCTAAGAGGAGCTGAATGTAAGAGAAAAAGCCATCAGATATAAATATCAATCTAATAATTAGGATATCCAAATGGCTAACAGAAAACCTAAGAGACCTTGCAAATTAGGTTTTATACTCAGAAGTTGATTGGAAGGTCTTAATGAAAAAAAAAAATTAAATTGATGAGCAGCAATCAAATGGAGATGACGCTAACAGAATAAAGTTTTAAGCTTCATACAGGTTTCAAAAGATCTGAGATGGAATTAAATTGTCTTCTCTTGTAACCCTTAAGGACTGAGATGGCCTAATTTGTAATTAATGGTTATTGGAGACATAAAATAGACACTTCAGTTTTACAGGACATATCAGGGTAGAAATGCAATGAAATATGGGTGCAACTAAGTGACTAATTAAAATACTAATTACTGGAGGCTTGTGTAGTGCTGTTGAGTATGATTTTGAAGTGGATGCCAGTTACTTTATTAACCTTTCAATTATTCTGCACCAAGAAGTTTACAATACGAACAGATATTAAGGCTAAAGATTATGATTTGATCACATCCTGAAATATTTATGTAGAGGAAACCAGTTCTACTATTACTTCTAGGAAAATAAGACATATATATATAGTGTTTATAGAAACAATAAAGTTATAAAGTTTTCCCATGCAGCATAAGTAATTCACCTTCAGGAAGGTGTAAAAACAATTCTTGAGGTCTCTTCCAAATATTAACTCACAAGTTCTGAAACAAGTGTTCAAGAGCATACATAAAAATATATGTTAAACTGCTTCATCCCTGTCTTGAGTGCAAACCTAAAGACAATTTTTATTGTGGAAATCTTCTTCCCTTTCTATTAAATTTTCCCTCTTCTGAGCAGATGGGGGAAGGAGGAGGAATTATTACCTCTGATTTAATTAAGCTACTAAAATTACTGGTCCAGTCCATTGGGAAATGACAAGTTTGAGATTGCAAATTGGATGTAATCATCTCACCTCATTATTATTTTTGGCATAAAAATAAATTAATTTTGTGTATTTTCTGTTCTCATTACTGTACTTGTCATAAGAGGGAACTATCAAACTTTTAATAATACCTGATGTACTTTGGTAATGATGGCATTATGCTCCACAACTTTGACATTTTCAACCCTGTCCTTGATTTGCTGGCTATCCCACTCTTCCCTGTCAGGTTAATAAAAGCTGTAAATATGGAATCAGCAAGGCAATTTTCTACAGAATGCAATTGCCCCACTTTATCCCTTTCTAGTTTTCCAATAGAAAAAGGGGAGGGAGTCAAGAGAAAATTAAGCTGAACTGCACTGATATTAGTCCAGTTTAAGGTATTGGAATTATTGTTGTGCACTGAATAAATAATAAATGTGAAATAGTATCTCTGGATATTATATTTACATTCAGGTCCAAAGTTTAGTCTTTTTCTTTTTTTTTCTGGAAGTAGGCAGGTTTTTCTAATGAAACTGAACCACAATTGCATAAGTTACAACCAAAAAAATGGGTTTTCCTGTTTTTACATTGAAATGTTGTTACAGATGATTAGAGAAACAAAATCTTGGTTAGTAAAATTTGCATAAAAAGCAAAAAAAGGATCAGAGGCTTCAAAGGAGAGAGTTATTAGATTATTGATCCTGTCTTTTTGGACCTGTGGCAGAATACACAAGACAGGCTGGTGTAGCTGTCAGCAGTGCTTCAGTAACACACTGCTATATGCCATTCATTTTCAGCTAAAGCAATCTTTAAATCTTCTTCAAAAGAGAAGACCTTAGCTTGTGAATGAACACACAGAACTGAGAAAATACCAAAATCATGTTAAATAGCAGAAAAACTCCTAATGATATCCACCTTTTCCTCCAATGCCAGCAAAATCTGCCACTTGAAGTGAAGCAAAATTACACTTTGAATGGCACTGTTTTCCAAAAACACTTTTCACCACCTTTCCCTTCTAGAAATGTGTTTCTCCTGGATGAAGGCATGGTTAAACTGGCACATGGCTTCATAATCCTGTGCTCTACTTTTGTAATTGTTGGGTAAGTCCAAAATTCAGAGTTCCTTACAGATCCTGATGGGAACTCTGTGACTGACTTCCTCCTTCCAGGGCTTTGGGTTGAGTAGAAAATGAAGTTTATGCTGAAAAGCTTCCACTGGCATCCAGGCTAGTTCTTAGACAAGCTGAAAACCTTAATTCAAGTTTTCAAAACAGTTAAGGGATCAAGAGCCAGCTACATCAGAGAATGTATTTTGATCTATAAATCACAGAAACGGAGATATTTTTGAGGGAACACAGAGAATGAAGATCACAAAAGCCAGAACAAAGCGTGCAAGAGCCAGGGAGAAGGCATTTTCTCTCTAAAGAGGCAGAGCTCTGAAGGGATCCTGTGTCTTTCAGAGGACACCAGACAGAGTGGGTTTGATTGCCTTTCAGATGCAGCACATGGCTCCATTTTCAGTGACAGAACACAGTTTTGATCTCCAGCTCACTTAATCCTCCCAGAATCCCTCTCCAACTGCACTCCCAAACGAAAAATTGAAATGCCTACTCCTCACAAAGTTTTCTAATCAAAGTGGCAAAAGCATCAGAGTCCTCATAAATTTGATGAGTTATTGTAAGTTTATTAGGGTATGTGAGGGCAGGTGCCAGCTGGCTTCTCAACCATCATCTTCTTGACCAACACCAATGGAAGTTTTGTCCTAAGCCTCATAGCAAAATGAGCCATCTTGGAGATCAAAAGGAAGTAGTTATTTGGGAAAAATGTCACTAATGTGCAGAAGAATTGGACAATACACATTAACTGCAGAAAGACATGGGTGGGTGCTGAGATGCTGACACTTGATCAAAAACATTGTTTCAGAGTTTGACATCACATGGCAAGCAACTTTCCTAAGTGGAAAGTTATGAAGTTGTATAAGGACCAGTGAACATCTTGGTATAGAACTGGGATTTCAAATCACATCAAAGTCTGACACTTCTTTCTTCTCTAAGGAGAAATATCTTCCACATCCCAAAATTAATGTAGATGTTCCATCAGTCTAGATCTTTCTAGCACATAATTTCTAAATATAAAATTTACAGCGTTGAGCAAATGCCTTTAGTGAGAGAGTAACTCCTTGTGGAAAAACAAAGGGTAATAGAAAGAGCATCAGATGAAAAAAACAGGATTACTTGCGACCGCTGAAACAACTTCTATGGAAAGAACTCCAAGTGGCTAGAAAATCTGGTAATAGATATAAACCAGAAAATTATTTTTAGTAGATATATTAATCATTTGGAGCTTTTAAGTCAATTGAAACAAGTCTGTGGAGAAAAGGCCCCCACAAACTAGTTTCTCTTAAATTTAGAGCCATATTGTCACTGACCCTAATAAAATCAGTGGGTGTCTAACATGATTCTGTTGTGTTTGGCTTATTATTTTGTCTAGACAAAAGGCGAGATCATATCTGTAAGTCACATAACAGTTTTGTTTCTGTTGGGAAAAAATAGTACTAAACAAAAAAAAAAAAAAAGATTAAAGACAAATTCCAGCAAAGATTTGATTTCTTCTGGGGTCATATGACCTATGCAGGAAAGATACACATCTATCACCTTGTAGAAAAGGCCTCCTCTGACTCTGTTAGCAGAAATGATTCTCTTTAGCTGGCTTTTTGCTTTATATAGAAACTATACAGAGGTTCATTTTAAGAAGTTGGGAAATCCCATATTTGCAGGCTGCCTTGTGCTGCTTTTTAAGCCTTCTAAACAACCAGGAATTCATCAGCAGCTCACTTTTTCTCTGGGACCCAAAAGCTCTGAGGCAGGTATTAAATACTCCCACTTTAAAGCATTCAAAACAAATTCACAATCTGTTCCATATTTACTAATTCACAAAAGCTTGATGGCCACTGGAAAGCAGATGTTAGGGCTTTCCTGTCAACATCTGTGTTTGCTATGAATAAGTGGAGCTCTTCTAAGACAAAAATCATTATGAAGGAGCGAATAAAAACCTTCAAAGAACTTTATAAACATTAACCTGTACTAAGCAATGTATTTTCACAGCAAGGATCTGAATGCTAGTCCTTTCCAAGAGATCTAAGGAAGCTTCAGGCTATATTTCCAGACAGTATATAACAGGAAGAAAAATAACAGTTACATAAACGTGTGTAGATTTTTAGTGGTTGCCAAAGAGATTCATTTGATATTTTTATGATCCAAGTGTTTTCCATTTAGCCAGCAGACACTGGTAATTTCGTTCTGCAGAGAGAGCCATAACAAACCAAATAAACTACTTGATACAATAAAGCTGTTCTGCCCTTAAGGTACAGAGCTTTTCCATACCGTTTCCATTTGAAAGTTTATTCAGATTATGAACCCCCTGCTGACACCAATACCTCTACTCTCTTTCTCTCTCCCTTCCCAGCTCTTAAGTCAAATTGTTGGGGCAGCACTTTTACTTTGATTATGCCAAGTCCCTGTGGAAATATACAGTACATTCTAAAACATCTTTATTTTACAGTCTGCTGTGATCTTAAATATTTGAATGTCTAATTTACAGGCATGCTTAGGGAAGTGTTGATGCAAAGAAACTGGCTGTTTGTACACAGCCCAGATCAAAGTGGTTCTTCTCAGTAACATGCTCTTATAGCATTAGTTAAATAATTGAGAAAAAGTCTACCCTAAAACATCTGTAAGCAATTTCAATTAAATTTTAAAATTCATGTCTGACTTCAGTCAGCCTGTTGTGTGGGTTTTCCTATCAAATGACCCTGTGCCCCACCCACTGTGCTGACCACCTGAAGGACAGTGTTGATGCAAGCACAGATCTGGGCAGATGTGGAGAGGTCCCAGACTCATTGTCCACTGGCCATAAATTTCATAAGGCACCAAATTCAGACATCTGTGCTCTGCCTCTCGGCTTTGCTTGGTAGCATGGGTTTACTATGCCCTTGGCTGTGCTCACATGACACAAATCAGATTTTAGCACAGGCAAATCCACTTGCACCTGCCTGAGATATAGTGCACAAACCTTTTTTTCATTAGTGACGCCTCCATAACAGAAAATAAATCTGGAGAATGGAAATTGGTGCCACAATGCAGATTGGTGCCTTAATTCACCAGCTGAAGTGTCTTCTTGGACTTGAGGGATCAACATGGCTGTAAAGAGGCATCGGAACAATAGTGGTGGGGCTCAGCATGAGCTGCCCCAGTGCAGACAGAGGTACAAACAGAAACAAACATCTCTTTTCTATTTATGTGATCTGGGCTTTAGAATGCTAAGCAGTACAGTTCTTGTTTCTACATGTGAGAAACAACCACCTCTGTGGGCAGCCCTCAACCACAGCAGATAATGGATTCAGCCATCCAAAAACACACTTGTAGTTTTTTTTTTTTTCTTTAAGAAGAAAATAGTTTAGTTGGATCTCAGATCAATTCTCTTCATAGTATGGCTTTGGGCAGGAGCAACGTGTGGGGATGAGATATTTTAACCCAGTATTGCTGCCCAGCAATTCTTTTAATGTTGAAAGACACCCTGAACTGCGGCTTTGATTAAGTTAATATTTATAGATTTTATATAAACACACATATATTTATATATTAGAAGATGTGCTCAGTACTTTAGGATTGCTCAGGATGCCAGACTAAGAAATTATCAGCAAAACCAAAAATTTTAGTGATGTTGCTGTTGAGCAAGCCAACATCAATCACAGTAATTGCACCTTAGGGAAGTAGAGGAACCACTTGTGCTGTTACCTGATATTTGTGTATCAGGACTGGAAGTCACTACAGCACACAGTAAACTAAGAACTAGCAAGGGCTCAGTCAGAAATCTCAACATGTGCAGTACAATTTATGAACCATTTTTAAATGTCAAGATGATCTTTCACATGCTCTTATACGGACTAATAAAATGCTTGAAATTTGCTGTGGTTCTACATGTTCTAGTATCTGCAGTAATTAAGGTGGATTTTCGCATTTGTCTTGAAGTAAACTTTGGTTCTATGACTTCCCTGAAAATAAGGATGAATAAAATAAAAGCAAAGAGACACAGTTGTGTGAGAGACTGAAATGTTGAAGGGTAATGACTCAAAACAATCAGCCATTAGCAAAATCCTCTGGGTGCCTTGCTGAGGCCAGGTTTGTACCACCAACCAAAGGGGAGGAGGAGTTTTTGATGTGTGGTGACCATGACAAACCAGCCTTGGCTTAGCAACAAGCTGGGTTTTGAGCCAGATTAGGGAGAAGGATGATAAGAAACATCTCCTGAAGAGCTGGGATTCTGCTTTTTATCATGCCAATATCCTCCCTTACACAAGTGGCTCAGGTGTAAAACTTCCCTCCAGGAGAGGTATCAGGTCATTCACATATAGGTCTGAGGGTTTTCATCCCTTCTAATGGGGCATAACTGGCTCAATCACACTGATGTCATGTCTTAGAATGGGTCACAAGCCATCAAAGACCCCTGAAGCACTCCCAGACTCATTTCTGTGGCCTTCCATCAGAGGACTGCACATAATCCACAGTGCTGCAAATGACAGTGCAAAAAACCTTCCCTGCCGGGGAGGTACCTGAGCATTCCCACCTGAACCTGAATGTGTTATTAACCCATTGAACTTGGTGCTATAATTTTGAAATTCAGGGGCTCTCAGGCAAAGATATGGGAATAGCAATAATTTTCCTATAATAATATGAAAATTAAAAATACAAATGCAATAGTACAAAAAATCCCCACTGACAGAGTCAGAGCACAACCTGACACCCTGTGGGTCAGGGTGTTGGCTGCAGCCCTCCTGCAGTGACAGGGGTGGTTCTGTTGGAGCAGGGATCCTGTACAAGGGTGGAGTTTTCCTCTGAAGGTCCAGTGGTGGTGTAGATGGGCCTGGTCTTCCTCTGGGAATCCAGTGGGGAAAGGATCCTCTTCTGGGAATCCAGTGGGAGAAAGCTGCCTGTGGTGTTCCAAATCTCAGATTACATCCAGGTAAGAATGCTTGGCTCCTCCCCCTGGGCAGAGCATCTCCCAAAGGGATGATGTGATTTTATCAGCCATGCAGTGACACTCACTGGCCCATAACAGCAGATATTTCCCAGAGGGAGGATGGGTTGTGGAAGAGATAAAGCAAACTGCCCCCCCTGGTTCTAACAGGTGGCCCAATTAACAGAAGGTCACTGCCCCACCTCTAACAGATGGCAATAGAATACACACCCCCAGCCACATCTTGCATTTGCAACCTAAGACAGGAGAAATATCAAAAGATATCCCCCTCATGTGGATCCCTACGGCATCCCACTGGTCCTTTTTCACCCGGCCTTTTCAGTGGTGGGCGTCCTGGAGTTGTTTTCCTGGGGTATCACCTTATGCAGTCCAAGCTCCAGGTTTCCTAGGGCATGGATGCCATTCCCATAACTTGAGAAGGTATGTGTACAGGCACTTCCTTCCTTTCCCACAGTTTGCCATGGTGGGAATTTTGTCCAGATGCTAACTGAACCTCCACCTCTGTTAAGCCTGGAATTATCTTCTTCCTGCTGTGCTGTGTGTGCTTATATCCAATTCCTGTTGTGGTGGTTTATCCTATGGGAAGTTCCTTCTCTGACAGTGTTTTGAGAAGTTAACTGCATTCTTGAAGTCCTTACACATCCACGGGTGCTGACATCTTTCTGCTTTTCTTTTTCTTTTCCTCATGTATTTTCCTAAGCAATATCTCTATACTTTTATATTTTTTTTTAATTTCTGTAGGTAACAACCAAGATGGCTGTATATCTGCCTTCCACTGCAATCAAGCTCTTCCAAAATAAACCCCACATATATGTATAAACACAGGTCAATCTGTGTTATTTTCCTCTATTCAGCCCCAAGGGATCTATTGACAAGAAGCTTTGTTACCCTCACCTTCAGGGACACATCATAGCAAGATGACACACCAGTGATGGAAGCAGAGTATTCTGAAGCTAATGCTGATTTAAGTACTCCAGTTTACAAATATTCTATTTCACCGTACTTTTAAAAACAGAATAAGTACAAATTGTCTTGAATACTTATTTTTAAACCCATGTTCTTAACTCTCTGCATCTCAAATTTTGATTGAAGTTGGAAAGTAGAGATGCAAGTTAACCCAAAAGAGTATGAAACCATCTTGCAACCTCCTTTCCTCATGAGCTCTCATGACTTTGGTGAAATTATTATTGCTATTGATTATTAAAAATTACTATTGCCATCTTCTGGTGCAATTGAAAATAGGAAGTTATCCTTCTTAAAACATGTCTTGAGTGTGCTGATGCTGTCTAGTGCTGGGAACAGTAATGTTCCTTTTGGAACTGAACTTGCAATGCATAATAGGTGTGATTTTCCTCTAAATAGAAAGATGGGTTTCTCCAAAGAGCTTTTTTGTAGACTTGTGTGTATTGAACTTAATGTTTGTCTTGAAAAAGAGGTAAGGAGGAAAGAGTGATGTCACATCAAGCTCACAACATTTCTGAACCTTTAATAAAATTATTAATTTAATGGTCTGGTGTGGTGTGTATGGGTAAATTTCTAGGAATAGTAAGTTTCTATTACCAATTCAAAATTACCCTCATCTTTTTCTAGGTTTTCAAGGGTTTGAATTCTGTAACAAAAACCAAACAAACAAACAAAAAAACCAAAAAAAACAAACAAACAAAAAAAACATTAGCTTTCACCTTCAATGGGGAATACCCAAATGCCTGAGGCCAACAGCACATATTTCTGGTTCATGGTTCTAGATTGAAAAGTAAGGGGGAGATCTTTGGGCACATTCAAAACACCCTGGTGTAATTTTTTCTGATTATGAAAAAAATAAATGTAGGGCAGCCCACTTGAGAACAATCCACTTGTCAAAATTTGTCACAAAGATAATAAAATCCACCAACTCAGGAGTTAAATCTTTCCATACAAAAAGCTGCCAGAAGTGTAGTACATATTCCAAGGTAAAGCATATTAACATGTTTTAAAGTATTTTTTAAATATTGCAAGGCTTAGTTGCTGCAAAGTAAAATGAACAAGTTTCAGCCCTGGAATAGGTTAATGAATATCTAATAAGTAAGGACCAAGTCACCAGGGAATTTCACATTATTTGATGGCTTTATATCTCTATGTATACCCTTCCACCTGAGTACAACTTCCATGCACCAATAGCTTTGTGAAATTTTAATGGCCTGTGTTTTATAGTCTAAGTGTTTTCAGGTTTTCAGATCTGCACATCTGTAAATTATACAGAAGGGAATGAAATGTGCTTCCTTACCTGCTTAGGTACAGTAGACTAATTTCACAGTTTTAGAGACTCCAATTCAGGACAAAAAATAAACAAGGAACTTGCTCATGGACCCACTGGGAATTTTTCACTAAGTGCATTATATATTCTCCTTCACTATAAGTGGTGCTACTTAAAGCCAATTCTTAAATTACTGGAAAAAAATCAGCATTAAAAGAAGTTTTTATTGGCTCTAAGATTAAATACATAATACCCTCAAAGAAGTGTGGGGGAATTAAAAGGGAGGAGAAGAGGGAAAAACACATAGATGATAAACTTTTACCCAGTTTTTTCTTTGCAGATCTAACACCAGACTAGAAGATAATAATATTTTTTAAAAAAAGAATCATTAACATGCTTACCTAACTACAGCACATAGTATCTTGATGTTGCAGATGCTCTGTTCACCCAGAACAAAGATGCCACCTTGCTGAGTTATAGGCAGGGACTGACCCACATTCTCAGCAGAAGGAAATCATGGGATATGCAAGGATTTATCTCACTCCAGCTCATTCAAGTGAGACTGCTCAGCTCAGATCCTTCATTCCCATAAAGTCTGAACAGGGACTGGCTTCTCTTTGTCCCACTGCCATCTTAAAGAAGGAACCAAAGGCTGAGCTGGTCTAAAAACCCCAAAGGGAGACTTTCTAAAATTTATTTTTGTTTTTCCTTCAGCTGAAGATATTGTATTATGAAAAGACAGTGGGTCAAGCTAACACATTAGGCTCTGTTCCCAAATTGGCCCATCATGGCTGGTCCTGAGCCTATGTTTTTCCTCCTCTTCTCTCTTTGTTTCCTTAGCGTACCCCCAAGAAGTGCCATCCCCCTTTCCTGCCACAGATTCTGCACCCCAAAATGGAGAGAGGTCAACCTGAATGGCTGAAAAAAGTGCTGCAGGATACACCAGCCATTCTTCTGGCAAGAGAGGAAGAAGTAACTTTCTAGAGAAGAAAGTTGAAGTGGGTTTATGAAGAATTATTGGTCGCGTGGCAAGAGCCTTGCAATATGAATTCAATTAAATACATGGATCTTTTACTCTCCATAAATTATGCATTAGCAGGCAGCCACTTAACTGATACTCCAGTTTTAACCAAACTCCATTTAGAACTGAAAGACAAAGCAAATTTTTTCTGTCCTTCCCTTCTGGAACAGCTCCACTCTGAGGCTACTTCTGAATTTTATCCAGCAGCAGCATACTCTGTGCATTTGCTATTAGTTCTAGTCGAGGTGATTCTGCCTTGCTTATTATTTATAATTGTAATTTAAAGATTATATAGACAGTTGTATTTTCATAATGTTGTCTTAAGCTCTTTTATATTTTCAGCTTCTGGTGTCAATTTCATTATCTGACGTGACAAAAAAACCCAAAATTTTTGCATTTCTGATGTATTAATATTTATCTTTTCTGTTTTAAATCACATACATTTGTCATGGCAAATGTTGTACTGGCCCCTTTATACTACAGATAAGTGGGCTCTCAGATGTCATCCCTCAATTCTCAGGGATCCTTCCTTTCCTAGTTAAATCTCTAATCAGGCTGTTTGCCTTCCTACACTGACAGTCCTTGGTCACACAAATGTTTGGGGACCATTCACTCATCACAAAACAGGGGGCATCCTGAGCATTCAAGAACTTCTAACAAATACATTCATTTTGATTATTATTGAAGCAAATCAATTACTCCCATTTTAAAGTTTTGCTGGATCCAAGTCAAGCATTGCTATTGCCTATCATCCACCAAAGACACATCAAATAAAAATTTTAAACTTTCAAGAATGCCAAATCGTTGGGCAACCATCCACCAGTCTCTAAAAAACCTACTTAATTTTTCATGGCACTCAGGGTTTTCCAAAGTTCCTCTATTAAATACACAATTACTTTCAAATATGAGGAAGCCAATGACTGGAACCCTTCAAAACGGCACAACTGGAGTTGACAACAATGCCGGTGGAAGGGGTCCCCAAATGTCCCCATCACAGCAAAGGATTGTGAGGGTGGAGAACAACTGCTGAGCTGGATGCTTTGCAAATTCTGAAAGAAGAGGTGGTTCCTGTCCAAACCTTCAAAAGGTATTTGATTTTCTGAATTGTGGCCCCCTCCTTAATGTTCTGTGGAAGACTGACAAGAATTTTCTACCTTCCGATCCCATTTCCGCATGTTTTTTATTTTTTTTCTTCAACAGAACTATATGTTTCCCAGCTGATGTGGATGATTTTCTTCTTGATCCCAGCACTGACTCTTCAGGTCACTTTAGGAGAGAATTGTCACTTCCCTGCTCCTCAGGTTGCTCATATATAAAAAGGAAAAACTAATGTCTATTTTAAGTGCCTTGATATCTACAGCTGAGAAGTGTTCCTTGTAAGCAGTTATTACTTAGAAATGACAACAGAAAAACAGAAAGTGCTTTCAAAATTAAAAAGCAAAAATGGAGCACTTCAAGGAGTGGTTTTTTTCTTACTCATCACTCCCATGCACAAGATGGCGTGACAGCAGCAATGGAAAGTTTTTGGGGGGCTTTTTGTCCACCAAAAAAAAGTCCCTTGCCACCTCTTTTTCTTACAGTTGTTACTATATTTTCTACTAAATTTTTAAGAGATTTGTTCTTCTAATTTTTTTTTCCATTTTAATGTCCTTTGCAATGATGTAAAGAAAGCCTAAAGTGCTGCATAAAATGTGATTAAATAAAAACTGCAAGAACAACAGAGAGAAAATTGCATTTTGTTGCTAACACACAGCTTGCTCCAACCAAGTTCACCAGAATCCTGCACTCTTGCCAAGGCCTGGTCCAAAATTCATTTTCATCTGCCCCTCACCAGCACCCTCTTTTACAAGAAAGCATAGGGAGAAATTCAGTTTTCAGTGATATGCCACAAATGTCTGTGAAGACAATTTCTCCTCAAAATTTCTCCCTTAAAAATGTCAGCTCTCCTGTCCACCCATAAATTCAGTGATTTAAAGGAGGGAGAGAGAGAGTGGGAGAGGACTTACCAAGATTTTAGAAGCCATTTGGAACCCATAGGCAGGCCTTACCATTTTTTCACCTCAGTGATCTCTTGTATTAAACAGGGAGAGGGAACTAAGGTGAGCAGAGGAACAAAAGTAAAGATGTTCACCTTTTTCCTGAGTGTATGTAGCATTTTGATAGCTTATGAAGACAAGTCTTCAGGATGCTAAGGCCATCAACTTGAAAGTGGACAGCAGACCTATGGAATTGCTTAAGGAGACAAAAAAAAAAGGGACCAAAAAGGAACTAATTAAAATATAAATAATAATACCAGTTGTATCCAAGCAAAATCAAATTTCCATGTGGGGAACGGGGGTAAAGGGAGGCACTTGGGACCTGAAAGACAAGAGAACATTTACAAAGATGCTGCCCCTGTTGCTGAGAATTCTTCTTGTCTGTGACTATGTTGGAATGGTTTCTCTTGCTACTGAATATTTTTAGGAAGCAGCTGCCCCTTAAACACCTATTCATGCCTCTGCTTATTAGTGAAAAATAGTTCTGTGAAGACATGAAAATATTCTGCTAAATAGGCTGGGTCTAGGGTTGGAAAATTTATTGTAGCATATTTCACCATTCTTATCAATGTAAATACTATTTTGTACATGACATAAATCAATGAGAACAAATCCTCTGAAGTAACTTATATTACAAAACAAATGATAGGCAAGTATTACACAAATAAAGACAGTCTGGTCTTTACTTTAGAAACTAGATTCTCCACAGTAAATTTAGATAAAGATTTCTTAAAATCCACATGCAAAACATATGGAGAAAAATGGATTTTTGCTGTGCATGCAACAATGGTTTCCATTATTGTAAAGACAGTTTTTTCTGGTTTATTTTCTTGAAAATCCTATATTTTTTATCAAAATTCTAGTCACACTCAAACAAATTGTTAGCAATAGAACAATAAGTATTTTGTGTATCAATATATTGCTAAAATAAGATTTGATGTTTATCAACGAGAACATGACAAGTACATTTTCCATAATCTCATTTGCTGTTTTGCACATAGAAGCCTTGAGATTTTTTTAGCCTAAGGGACAAGGAGAGTGTGAAGTTGTTTGGATTTTTTTTCTATAGACAAATGTAATATAGATTCATCAGAAGTGTCATATGAACTTCTGTGAAAATTGGGTTGTTTTCATTTGCTATTTGGTGGTACAGTTTTACTTGTGTTTGGAATTTTATGCAGCTTATGGTACTGAAAAATGTTATTATTATGTTGAGTAGGCTTATAAACAGACATTAATCCTTTTCATAAGTAGGCCAAAAGAAAAAAAGATATGGGTTCAGGAAAAAAAAAATTCCTATCCATGCTGTCACTGTTGATGATCTCTTCTATAAAAAAGTACATTTTTATTTGGCACTACTTATTCAGTAAGGTCAAAACTTGTAAATAAAATACATGGACAGTTTTACTCCAGAAATAAACACTGTCAGCTAATAAGGATCTGGCATTATGGGAAACAGAACTCAAGCAGCAATAATCAGAGGAAATAACAAGGAGAAAAAATAAGCCATAAGAGAAGACAATGAACACACTAAGTTAATATTCACTATAATAATTAAACACATTGCAAAAGTGAGAGAGGGAAAGAGCTTGTTTCAACATAAAACAAGCACAGATGTTACAAGACTGATAATATCAAGTGCATCTTCAGCAGCAGTAAGATTTTTCTGTGCTTCCTGAAAAATTTTTCATCATTTTGAGTCCAAATTGTTCTCTTGTGGCTCCATTTCCATAACCTTAAGCTCATGAAGGGTTTGAGGCATTTTTCATTGGGAAAACTGACTTCTCATGATATGAGAAAGAATATCAAAGAAATGCTGTGCTGTGGTGGTGCTTTCTGTGCTTTTCCACCATGGCTTCAGAAATAGATTCAACCTGCTTTGTGACAAAGAAAAAGGACAAAAACATCAAGAAAAAGCTCCAAATTTTTTATTCCTGTAATGGTTTCCTCATCCTCTTTTAATTGTCTTTCTATAGTCAGTAAACTCTCAGAAATTTGGATTTTTCTTGGCTGGATTCCCAGCCATGCAATGAGCTCACTGAAGTTCTCTGCAGAAAGCTTTTTTGCATCTTCAGCAAGTAATGCAAGCTCTGTTTTACTCTTCTCCTTTTTCCTCTGTCTGATTTCCCTCTTATTCTCTCTGATATTTTTCATTTTGGGAGTACAATAGCTCTGCATTTGGGATGCTATCATGTGCCTTGCTTCAATCAAACCTGGGGGTGCCAATGGAATTCTTTACTGGGGTTTATTTTTTCTTATTGACTGTTCAGAAAGGTTGCTGGATTGGAAGAAGGTTTTTGCTTTCTCCTCACCAGAAATTCAAAAGATCTGCTCGGACAAAAACTTTCTGCTATCATGTGGGACAAATGCAGGCAACAATTTTATGGTAACTCCAGGTCCTCAAAAGAATGAGTCAGGAAAAAAAATCCTTCCCTTTTCTGTCTTACAACCAAAAGAAGAAGAAAAGTAAGAAAAAAACATGAGTGAAATATAAAGGTAGAAGAGCTAGAGTACTCCTCTGTCAAGGGATTAATACTGTACAAGTTATCTCATTACTAGATGTGGCATGAGATAAAATTACACATTTGTTTTTCATTTAACTTTTAATTATTACTCATTTTTTATCCTAACCTGCCCAAAATTACAGCATACTGCAGGTAGAACCACTTATGCAACTTACTTTACACAAACCAGCATTTTTTCTTCCTGTGGAAGAAACACTTCAGAGTCAACTAATTCATTCCCCTTCTTGTGCATAATATTCTCAGAGCTGCCTGCAAACCTCTGTCAACCCTGATTGCTATCAGCAGAAGACACACCCATTAGAGCCCAGACTTTTTAGCCTTCCATCAACTACTTTTGTGGCCTTTGACACCCACCACCCCTAGAGCACAACTGAAGGCCTAGTTTAATTTATCCTTTTCAAAAGGAAGCCATTGGTTTGCTCCAACTTGTTTGGATGCCTCAGGTTTTAGCTTTTATATTTTTCAGGTTCTGTGCTGCTTTAGTGTGTAGGTCTGAGCTTCATGTTAGGGGATGGTGAGCTCTCTTCATGGAGCAGGTAGACAGAACAACTCCTTCTCTAGCTGGGGACCAAGGACAACCAGCCCAGATCTCAGGCCCAAGAGCATAAACAGCGGCAGAATGAAGAGAGAAAAACAAGAAGGATGGGACTTCATAATCCAAAGCTGTATTCGGACAATTAACTCCAGTGTGCAAATGGACCAGAACTTATAAAAGTGTGAGACCCTGTGACTGATTATCCATTTTGTGACCATTTTGGTTCGTCTTGGGTGTAGCCCTGGCTGGGCTCTTGTGCTGCCCAAGGTGGATCCATTGAGGCCTCCTAATAAATACCTGCTTTATTCTTTAACTCCACCAATCTCAGTTCTAGGTCAGCCTTCACACGACATCAGTTTCATACAATGCAAAGAGCAAATCCAGGGCCATGCTTTCCCAATTACCACAACAGGAGAGCGTGCACTTACACCAGGCCATGGCTATCTAATGGTACCTTGCAAGCATGAGCCCAAATGAAGCATTCCTGCTCGTGGGCACCATGCTTTAAACAATGAAAATACCAGGCTATAACTCACCAAAGTGATATTGCATTAAAACTTTATGATAGCAAGCAAACTCATGCTGACAAGCAGAGTCTGACAACATTTTGTCATTCATCATAATTAGGAGCTTGTGATAAATCTGATGTTCTGCCCTTTGTGTATATATCCCTTTTAAATGTACTTGCTTTCCCTTTAATATTTATTTTCTTTAGATATCATTAGTCATTGTGTTCAGGCAAGGAAAACAGGGAACATAGACAGCAGAACATGTTTAACACTTCCATGAAGTATAACACTGAGAAAAGGAAAAAGGGAGGGAGGAAGGGAGGGAGGGAGGGAGGGAGGGAGGGAGGAAGGAAGGAAGGAAGGAAGGAAGGAAGGAAGGAAGGAAGGAAGGAAGGAAGGAAGGAAGGAAGGAAGGAAGGAAGGAAGGAAGGAAGGAAGGAAGGAAGGAAGGAAGGAAGGAAGGAAGGAAGGAAGGAAGGAAGGAAGGAAGGAAGGAAGGAAGGAAGGAAGGAAGGAAGGAAGGAAGGAAGGAAGGAAGGAAGGAAGGAAGGAAGGAAGGAAGGAAAGAAAAGAAAAAAGAAAAAGAAAGAAAGAAAAGAAAGAAAGAAAGAAAGAAAAGAAAGAAAGAAAGAAAGAAAGAAAGAAAGAAAGAAAGAAAGAAAGGAAGGAAAGAAAGAAAGAAAGAAAGAAAGAAAGAAAAGAAAGAAAGAAAGAAGAAAAAAAAAAATTTTAAAAAGTTATATATACCCAATCTACAAAAGCTGAAGAAACTGGCTTGTGAGGGAGACACAAATCCCTAGTCTGTTGGGATCCAATCTTCATAGACTCTATTTTCATGCTGGATTAACTCCTGATGATGACTTCAAAAGGACCAGGTTTTCACCTCAAGTGTTCAAAGCAAAACTGAAAAGAAAAAAGCCCACCCAAGACTCCCAAACCTGTTTTTGATGTGGAATGTGCGGCATAAGATGACTGGGACTTGCTGAGCAGCTCTGATCCTCTAATCTACATTGTTCAAGAAAATGACTTTGAAATGCACTTTGTGGTGTAGAATTATTTCGTGGTGCAAATGATTATGTAACCTGCAGTAACCTTTTATATAATTCAACATGCAATCATCAGGTTCTGTACAAGGAAAATCTCGCCAAAATGTGTGGAATAATATCTTGTTTACAGCATCACACAGGTTTGCAAAGAGATGCCTGGTGTGTACTCCATGTATTTTTAAAGTGTAGACAGCTTTAGGGATAACTTAGCTGCATATGCTATACCAATATATTATATTTTTATTCTTCTACAGCTCATTCTAAAGCTTTTGTGTATGTCAAGCTTTTTGAGTTTTAATTTTCTTGTCACGTTTAAAGCAATATATCAAGCTGAGCTTCATATTTAAGCCCAGACATGGAACAGCTGCATCTTTATGTTCTGACTAGGAAACATTAGGCTCCGCACCAAAAGCCGACCAAAAAATATCCAAAATAGAGTGCTTGTTACAGGAGAGCAAACTACAACAAAAACAAAGAATCAAATTTCCTATCTTTCAACAAAGACAGTAATAATTCTTCTAATGCTAAGATGATTATTGTCATATAACGTTATATCATCTTTTCTTGACGGTGCTTTTTATTTTTATTTTTAGCACCTCTTTGGAAGGTTACATGACCTAAAAGTTAGGTATTATACTAAGTTTGGGTAAGCAACCCAAACTCAACACTGAGCCAGGCACTAGAAAGATCATTTCTTTTCAGGAGAATATAATTGAAGATTCCAGCCAGAAATCAAATGGACAAGTAAGGATGAAAGGTGCTGATAATCTTGAAGATTAAATGAAGAACTGTTTCAGAACATTGTTTCCCCTTTTTCTAATGACAAAGTTATTTCCACTTTGGAAAGTGCTTTTGATGAAGGTTCAGCATTTGAGGGCAATGTCTGTGTGTAAAGGGCAAACATTATGGAACAAAAGTTGGTTCAGAAAATTACAGACCAAATGAGGAAAAACAATTTAGTGGTTTTAAATGGGTCCATAGAACAGTAAATAATAAGGAATCGGAAAAACAAATATTTTTTAATTTAAATGCTAATATCACCTTTGCCTTCTAGAAATAAAGAAAATTAATAGGAACAACATAAATGTACTTAGATCAAGCTCAACAACTGGTAGCAGGATATTCACCATTTTATAACCAAATGGGACATTTCACAGCTATGTAACTTTGCAGCTATTTGTGCTGAAATAAACAACAACTAAACAAAATCCCACAGTTGTACCTGTCACCAGTTTTCTCTACTCCATTACCCTAGGATAAAGCTGAAACATCCAGGACTATAGAGAGGGGAAGAACAGCATTCCCATGAATGAGACTGTTCAGCTCAAAGATGTGTGGTTTGGGATGAGTCAAACACTCCAAGTCCAATTTCATGTTCTTTCTCACCCAATAGATTCTGCTGTGGGTATTCAGGTGCCTCTTCATCAAAATGATGGTGTGGATGCAAAAAAACATCCTTGCTCAGAACAGATGTAATAAAATGCATTGATCTGAGGTGACATAAATCTTGATAACTTTTGTGAAATCTCTCCCAGACCTTTGCACCTGAGTTACTTGTCATCTGCACTCAATTTAAACACACTGGTACAGTTAGAGCAATATGCCTTCCATCCTCCCTGGCTCTCACAACAGCATGCAGACATGCTGCTAAAAGCTGTCTTTCAAATGGTTTCTGCTCAGATGTGAGAAAGAGGAAGAGTTTGGGAGCTGGGGGTAGCTGTAGGAGAGGGAAAAGCAAACCATGAGAGATGAGGGTTTGTGCATCACCATATTGCCAAAGAACTGAGCTGAGCTAAAATATTTATAAATTATTATCAGTTTTCATTTATTTAACACTTATTCTCTTTTCAAGACTATGTAAAGTTTACCAGGCATATGCTCTGTAAATTAAGCAAATTCCCCATTTTAGGATTTACAGCAATAAACCTTTATCCATGGGCCCTGACAGAACTAGGTAAGCAGAACCATTGCTCAGATGTGAAACCCACACGTGCACTGTGTTATCTCACAGTACATCAACTGCAGCAACACTTGGCTTCTCACTTACCAGGTCTGAGCCCTTTCACAGATCCACAGAGCAAACACAGGGATCCTGTGCTCTCTGCTGGCACAAGGCAGGTTAGAGGGAAAAGACTAGAAAGAAACTGAAAAGGACTGCAAAAGAGGGAAAAATCACTTTTAGCATGCCCTCCTTCCATTTTTTTTTCCTTTAATTGTTGTTTTCTGGTAAACATGAAAATTGGGCTACATAAGCCTTTCTTCTGACCTGATATGGGAGATCTTGGTATATTCCATTACAAAGTATAATGCTACGTCACAAAACTCTCTCTCTGTTGTCAGAAAGAGCTTAAAGTGCAACCCAGAAGCACACACAAAAGAACATTTGACTGTTCTCATCTAGTACATTTGATAAAAAAAAAAAAAAAAAAGGTAAACATTCATCCAGAAAAACCTATCAACTCAAAGCTTGTTAATAAAAGTGTACTGATAGGAAATTAAAACTATGGCCCAAAAGTTTTTTCAAAGGTGATCCCAAATTCAGTTTAATGCTGTTTAGTGAATCTCATACGTGGTTAGAGGAGCCCTCAAAGAAACAGCATCATATTTCCAGCACATCAGAAATTTAGTCCCAAATTCCTGCTGTGTCTTCTGTGATGCCTCAGTGTACAGCCTGCATGAGAAAGAGCTCATTATGTCCCACATGATCACAGATGCCCAGCAGAGATAACAGTCTAAATCATTTGTTCTCCTTAAAATAATTTATTCATAGGTAGGAATATGAAAATGTGCCCTTTATGGAGTTTATCTGTGTCTATAGCAAACACAACTTAAATCAATTCTTCATCTCCAGGACTGGCAAAGTTTGACTAAGGCATTAGGGATTTTTTATTAACCTCCATTAATTCAGCAGTCCTACCACTTTAATAACAAATAAATATGGATGGCTAAGAAGTTTCATCTCATTACAAGGTGTGAGTGAGTACAATTAAACATGCCTTACATATCTCAAGATATATTACACATTCTAATAAAATTCCAGGGTTATAAGGCAGTAAGTGAAGTTTATTAGGCTGTTGACACTAGTGATCACATATAGCACATAATTTCTGTGCTAGGAGGAGCACATAATGATTGATCTTAACTTCTCTTGCAGTTCTGATTTTATTTTTGGCATTTCTATAGAATCCTCAGATATCCCACAGCAATTTAATTTTAATTAGATGAGCAAATAAGATGATGAAAGTCTTTTTTTTTTCATAACATTCAATGAATTGCCTATATATTACATTCTACTATTTGAAAAAGTATTAGAACCTATATGGGTTACAAATCTCTGTAAAACCCTTCTGTTTCTGCTCATTTCTATTCAGAAAACTCTAATTTTCCATTAATCTAACTTATTTTAAGTGAGTGTCTCAACTACTTAGTGTCACTCCCTACCTACTTTCTTTAAAATGCAAAGTTCTAGTCCAAAATTTTAGCAGCCTAAAGTTCAGGACCAATCCATATTTAGCACATGAGAAAGAAATTAAAATAATCAGACCGTATAACCTTTTGAAAGTGAGAAATAATGCATAAAAGATGTGGGGAGAAAATACCAGACCACACTATTAAACATTAAACAATGAATTAGGAAGGAGAAAAAAAAAAAAAAAAAAAAAAAGAATATATATCAGATGATGTAAAGAAAATGGGTCCAGTATGCTACTAGTATAACAATGAAGAAAGCAGGCACACAATGTTGCACCATTGAAAAGCTAAGGCAAGATAAGTCTGCTTTATGTGTCACTTAGAATGAATAGGCTATATTAATATACAGCCCAGATTTTAAAATTACCTCTAAAATAAAATGAATAATGCTTTTGCTGCACAAACCAAACTCCTTTATCTGCACGATAAAAGTGGGGTACTGAGTCACTTAAAAAAAGAAAGCTCTTTAGCACAGATAAAAATTCAATGAAGAAAAATCTTCTCCTGTGATGAAATATGGAAAATAAATTATGTTAGTTTCTTTTGCTCCTTGCTGGAATGACATTTATAAAAGCACAACTTAATTTTGGGAAGAGATTTGCTACATTTCAAAACCTCATGTAAGTTCATCAAGCATGAAGACTCACAAATGTTAGGTGCTAAATATAAAGCTCAACCCCTTCTTCTGCATCAGTTTTCTTCAAGCATCTAATTTAATATTGCATCTTAACTTGCACATGTTCATGCAGAATTTGAATGTAATAATCAGCTTTGACTGGTCAAAATGGTCTGCTGACATACTCATCCTCTCCAAGGCAGAAGGAACAAAAAAAATCAATTGCTTTTACAATAAAATCCAATCTGCTCTGGTTCTCAAAGAAAATCTAAGTTTATCACCCCATATTTTTCAAACAAAATGTAAGAACATTTTCACATTTAAGATAATTAAGGATTTTTTTTCCTCTTGGTGGCTTTTTTAATGACCTTTTCGATAGTGGAAAAAGGAATGAAAATACCTCTAACCCAAAGAAGTTAAGACTGCATTTTCTTTTAAAAAGACATAGTATTTTCCCTCTAAATCTCTCATTAAAAAATAGTAAGAAAGGTCTCTCATTTAAAAAAGTATAATCAAAACTAGTAATAAAAATCATACATCACTTAAATATTAGCAATTTTCCCCCTAAACATGCAAAATAAAAGGCAATCTCTTTAATAACCTAGTAATTTCTTCCATTGACAGGAATACAGAACTAGATCTATGAGGTTATTTCAGAATTCTTGAGGCATAGAGATACTAGAGAGACCAGAGAACTGAGAATAATGCTCCAGCAGAAGCTACAGCAGGCAATGGAAGGTATGGCCCATTTCACAGCTTTCGTTTATATTTACAATTATTATTCCACCAGAAGGCTTCATGGGAAGTGCTGGACTTTGATTGCTATTAACTCATTGGACTTTACATGTTTTCTTTCCCTCCTGGCCATCAAAGGACTGCTGTTGCAAACTGAGACTGTGTGTATAATTTTCTCTTATTTTGTGATGACTGGGTAGCCTTAAAACTAATTTTCAACCGTTACATTTTAAACCCTCAGTTTAATCTCATTGCTACACCAATCAATTTCTAATTACATACTTTCATCCTTTCAAGAAATACAATTTTTAAGGAGTTCATTAGATTTCTTTTTTTGTTATTATGTGACAAAGAACTCAAATACATTGATTACTCAATCAGTTACACCTCAAATGTATTATAATGAAACCTTTTCTTTCTGATTTTTCTTCGCACTGTGAGAAACAGTTTGGAACTAAATAATGGGACAAAAAAAAAAAGTTTTATTTTTGGTTTTGATGGAAGAAGTGACAGGCCTGATCCATTGCATTTGACAGTTTATATCCCCATAGGCTGAGCTGAAATTCTAGTTAGGATTGAACAGATTTATCTGGATTCCCCAGACTCGTCTTTACCTCTGTGACACTGGTCTGTGACAATAAGTTGAGTTTCTCTTCGGAAACAGAGAGTGAACTTGGCTGATGCCTTTCCTTTCCCTGCTGCTGGGAGAAAAGCTCGTGGTTTTACAGCACAAACGTCCCTCCAGCAGTGAATGGAGTGAAAACATTTTGAGAAGTAAAAGGGTCTCTCCTCAAGGAACCATTCAAGGTTCCAGCAGTCCAAGGCAGGAGAGGGCAGCCCACAGGGTCAATCCAAGTCAGCAGGGTCAGCACAAACATAACATTTCTCTACCATGCCCTTAAGAGCCTTGCAGCACCCCAGACCATCATTTAGAGACCCTTTTCTGCTGCTGTTGAAATCAGAGGATGGTGCTGAAGGGCACCATGGCATTACTGCCTGACAGGGGTGAGCAGGCAGTGCACAGGAGGGAACACCATGTCCCAGTGGCTTTGCCCACTGGAACTCTCCACTCCTCCAGAGAAACCTTTCCAGCAAGTCTGTGTGTGCTCTACTCCTTTAATATCAAATTGTAGGGTGCAATGCTGGAATATAAATAAATTATATCAAAAGAAAAGGAAAAAGAAAAGCGAGAAGGGAAAGAGAAAGAGAAAGAGAAAGAGAAAGAGAAAGAGAAAGAGAAAGAGAAAGAGAAAGAGAAAGAGAAAGAGAAAGAGAAAGAGAAAGAGAAGAAAAAAAGAGGAAAGAGAAAGAGGGAAAGAGAAAGAGAAAAAGAGAGGGGAAAGAGAAAGAGGAAAGAAAGAGGAAAGAAGGAGAAGGGAAAGAGAAGAGAGGAAAGAGAAAGCGAAGAAGGAAGAAGAGAAGAGAAGGGAAGAGAAGAGAAGAGAAGAGAAGAGGAAGAGAAGGAGAAGAGAAGGAGAAAGGAGAAGGAAGAGAAGAGAAGAGAAGAGAAGAGAAAGGAAAGGAAAGGAAAAGAGAAGGGAAAGGGGAAGGGGAGGGGAAGGGGAAGGGGAAGGGGAAGGGGAAGGGGAAGGGGAAGGGGAAGGGGAAGGGGAAGGGGAAGGGGAAGGGGAGGGGAAGGGGAAGGGGAAGGGGAGGGAAGGGAAGGGGAAGGGGAAGGGAGGGGAGGGGAGGGGGGGGAGGGGAGGGGAGGGAAGGGAAGGGAAGGGAAGGAAGGGAAGGAAGGGAAGGGAAGGGAAGGGAAGGGAAGGGAAGGGAAGGGAAGGGAAGGGAAGGGAAGGGAAGGGAGGAAGGGAAGGAAGGGAAGGGAAGGGAAGGGAAGGAAGGGAAAGGGAAGGGAAGGGAAGGAAGGGAAGGGAAGGGAAGGAAGGGGAAGGGAAGGGAAGGGAAGGGAAGGAAGGAAAGGAAAGGAAAGGAAAGGAAAGGAAAGGAAAGGAAAGGAAAGGAAAGGAAAGGAAAGGAAAGGAAAGGAAAGGAAAGGAAAAAAGGAAAGGAAAGGAAAGGAAAGGAAAGGGGAAAGAAAGGAAAGGAAAGAAAGGAAAGGAAAGGGGAAGGAGCTGGACCAGATAATCCTTGAAGTCTTCTCTGGACATGGTATTCTATGATTCTGAGACTGAAATAAAGCCAGTCATAGGTCACTAAGCCACCCTGACCACCATCAGACCTAAGGGAATATGAAAGAGTTTGTGCAAAGTATTTGGAATCTATTTAGTTGCCACAATCAAAAGAAACAGAGCATATATAGAATCAAAATTCAGACGTGAAAAACAGGAAAATCAAGTCACAGAATTACGATTTGTATTGTTTCAGTAAATATGGTCAGTGGCACTTACTAATTTTTTTCCTTAATTTTTGGCACAGCAAATGGGCCTGACTGAGCATAATAAATATTAGAAATTACAAATAGAATGTCTAGTATTTTACCTTGAAGTTTAGTAGCAGCATATTTCCAGATTAGTAAACCAAAAAAATTTTTAAGGCCACCTTTAAGATCTCTGAAAATAAATTTGAAGACAACAAAGCAACAAACCTCCCCATCAACTTTGAAAACTGCACCTGAGCACTTCTTATCTCCCATTCTTCCTCACTGTCAATACTAGTATAGAGCTAGTGGGGCAAAAGAAGGAAATAAAAAAGCAGGATATTGTACTAAACATCACAGCACATTATTTTAAGAGAAAAAGGAAATGAAAAGTAGCAAAATGTTATATCTCAGTTTAGGACTGAGATATATGTTTTAATTTTAATGACTGCTGTTCTTGTTTAAAGATTCATGGACTCTTAAACAACTCTGAACTGCCAGAACCTCATCTTTAGGTTCTCTTTTATCAGATTTCCAGCACTGCAGTGCTCCCTTGAGTCATATGGATGAACTGGTTTGGTTCTGGCTGGATGCTTGACCATTGCTCAAGGACATCCCAGGGCAAACCTCAGTGGGTGCTCAGACATCCAATGTAAAGAGAAGCATCCAAGATTCTCCCTAGCTCAGGTGTGGGGAGCAGACTTTAATATTTGCATGTTCCTTGTAACTTACACACAACCTATTCTCCTTTTACATCTTTTTTGTCTCTTTGATGGCTATCACATTCTGTTTACAAACACAGATACTGACATCTTCCTTTTCTGAAGTTATTTCAGTTTCCAGACTATTTCCAATGACAATCTCTATCAAGTTTCCCTATGTACATAGCGAGGAATACTCATGACTGAAGATAGAGGCTACTATTAATCATGAATTATGAAAGATGTTTCTTTTAACATATTTTTCCCAGTTTTGTATATGTTAATACAAAACATTCAGCTTTGGCAGCAAAACCACATTTGCTTTGTTTTAGCATTTATTTAGTATTTTTCATTATTTTAATGGAAAATAGTGTGAGAAATACATGTTTAAGTATAATTATTTTCTTTGATCTACACCTAATATCTCAAATTATCTTTCACATTGATTTATTCAAATTATTAGAAAATGCATCTCTCTCCCCCTTCCATTAATACAGTTATTAAATTAAAGAACAAATTCAGTCATTAGAATTAATGTTAACAAATTAATGAAGGGCATAACAAATACTGCACTGCTAGAATATCACTTTAGGAAGACCATTTATTATGAAACATTATAGTTAGTAATGATCTTGTTTAACAGAAATTATTTTCTCCAAGTCACAACAGTCTTTTTTGCACATCAGTGCAGTGTAAGAGGAAGGAAAGTTTCATGGTTTTTAAAAAGGCCTAAGGATATTCCACTTGGAAAGATAATCCAAATTTGGCCTAAACCTCTTATCTTTCAAAGTCTTACCTTTAAGGCTGAATATTTCCAGAGATTTTGCATTTTAATTTTCTAAATCCACTTTATGGTCATTTTTTTATTACAAAATGTCATTTTTTTCTTTAATAGCAAAAAAAAAAGTTTTTCTACCAAGGATTAGTTAAAACAACAACAACTTATGAGTAATTTTCAGTTGAACCAGCTCTTGATCCAGGTGAATATTACTGGAAGAAGCAGCCCTATCTAAAAAATCCACAGGAAAATTCACATTTCCCTTTGGACTGCGACTATTTATTCTGAAGTTAATCTTTTGGAAGTTTTCTACCCTCCTCTCTGCACCAACCCTCTTGAAATGATTATTGCAAACATCTTGTGTCTCTATCTTTCACAGCAAAACTGAACTTCCTTGATCATGGACTCTGATAAGACATTTGAGATATCAGATCCTTAGTGTACCTCACAAAACTCTTCAGATCAGTACTCAGCCCTCTTGGTTCATCATATTTTTTTAAACTTTCCCTTTCTGCCCTTTAGAAGTGTTGTAAAAAGACAAAAAATTCACTTTTTAATTTTTTTTTCCCTAAAGTTTATTTTAATAACATTCATTATCCCTTGCAGCAGATGCTGAAGACAAGCAGGCAGCAGACTGACTAGAAGCATCTGAGATTGGGTACAGATCCCGTTTTTAAGACTCAGTTCAAAGTGCTTAAACACACATCTAAATCCTGTTAAAATCAAGTGTTTGCTTCAGTTAAAGAGGACATGGGCAAAACAATTTGTTCTGATGAAAAATAAGGCCATGTTTTGATGAGAAGGACACGTGCTGGTGGGCATCTCCTCCCTGCTGCCTGTGACAGACCTGAGCCGCGAGATTCATGTTCAGCCCTAGAGCAAAACAGGATTTTGACGTTGTTTCTTCCAGGTTAACATCACCCTGTGAGTATTCAAAAAGCACAGCAGGATTCCTTAGGCAGCTCAGCTATTCGAGGGTCAGCCCTTGTGAGGCTGCATCTGGGGCAGCTCTGGGCCACTCACTCCAAGTGGGACGCGGAGCTCCTGCAGCAGATCCAGCAAAGATGGAAGGTGATGAGGGATGGATTATCTCTCTTATGAGGAAAGGCTGAGGGAGCTGGGGCTGACTGAGAAGGGACCTCACCAGGGTCCAGAATCTGAAAGGCCAAGAGGATGGGTCAGGCTCTGCTCAGTGGTGCAAGGCAATGAAACAGGAGGACATGGGCAGAAACCTCAGGAAGTTCCACCTGAGGAGGAACTGCTTTACTGTGTGGGTGACTGTGCCCTGGAACAGCTTGCCCAGAGAGGTTGTAGAGATATTCCCACTGGAGATATTCCAGAAATGTCTGGGTGCAATCCTGTACAATATGCTTTAGGATGACCCTGTCTGAGCAGGGAGGTTGGACCGGTGACCCGCTGTGCTCTCTTCTGACCTACCCATTCTGTGATGATAGAAACGCCAGCCAGCACCAGAACCTGCTGGAGCAAATCCAGAGGAGGTCACCAAGATGATGAAAGGTCTGGGGCACTTCTCCTGTGAAGACTTCTCCTGTAAGTGCTCAGTGCTGGTCTGGATGGGACTTTGAACAACCTGGTCTACTGGATGGTGTCCCTGCCCATGGCAAGCCAGGTGGAATCTGAGGTTCCTTCCAACCCAAACCATTCTCTGATTCTATGATTTTGCTATTTAAGCAGAAACTTTCTTTTACTATGTTGAACTCTGCAGTCAAATTAGGAAAAACACTCTTTATTTCTTTATTGTACGCTCTGCTTTCGGGGCATAAATTTCAGAAATATGGAAAGGCCACTACTTCAACACCAAAATCCTCAGATAATTGTTAGCCAATTGTAATAGTAAACACCACATGCACTTAAGTTGTATTTTGTCAATTATAAAATTTACACACAAAAATTGCTATCGTCAAATACTTCACGACTCAAGTTTTAATTCATTTTGAAAGACTTCAATGAACTCCATCTTTTTGGCAGATAGCTGTTCCAATGCTCCAGCATGTGAAATACAAGTAGGCCCTGTGCTTAATTTGGTTGGCTATTGATATCATAGGATAATTTTTTACCCTCAGTGCCATCAACCATAAAGATATTTCAAGTACACATAATTAGCTCTTAACAAAAGACAATTAGATCCAACAAAACACCTCACTTGCTCCAAGGTCTTAACAAACTGAGCTTGAAAAGGGCACTAGTACAGTAAGAAAAAACTCAAGGAAAAAAAAGATAAAAGTATTGCAGATGATTTTTTTTATAATTGTTGAGACCTTGGTGATTGGCTTTGGTATTTTTCTTTTCCTAAACCCATATTATGTTAATATGTATTTTCTCTTTACTTATACAAGATTTAATGACCAATTTAGGTACTTTTGCAATTGTTTATTAATTTCTCTCAGTTAGGCACTCAAGAGTGCTTGAGTAAAACAAAATCCAGACTTGCATACTATGGAATACATTTGGGTAAACAGATGCTCAGAATTGTTCTCTCTTAGTCAAAATATTCTAATCAAAATATATCAATGGACAGAGCCTTTATGTAACAGTCTTCATTATATATTAGTTTCTCAATGTATTAGTTTCTTCTACTCTTTCGTTTTACTTTTTTTTAATCACCAATCTCCGTTTTCTATCTTCTTTTTAGCAAAAAAAAAAAAAAAAAAAGCTGCTGTTGTCCATTGGAAATTTTCTTAATTTTTATACTTCTCTACAACCTAAATATTTCATACCAACGTTAAGTTCTCCCTATGTTACATTGATTGGTTGTTCTCACTAGTTCCCTGTACAAAACCAGAATCAATATCCCTTTCTGACAGTTCTTCTAACACATTCATAAATAAAGGGTTATGTCTTCCTCTGACACACATGTACTTACTTGATTTATAGCAGCTTAAGTGTCTGGGAAAAATCACACACTATTACCTAGGCAAGTAAAAAGATTATTGTTTAGAGTTTCTATGGGAGAAAATGGGGGGGAGAAATCCTATCTGTCAGCTCTCCCTGTAGCAGAAGAGCTGCATGATGAATTCAATACATGGGATTAAAATAAATAAAAGCAGTGTTTTGGGCTGTATAATCAGAGCTGCACACCCAGGCCTCTTCTGCATTACTGTCGAAAGCATTCAAGATTAACCCAGGGCAAAGAGGACAGGTCTGTGTACATTCTTCAAATTCTGCTGTTACCCAAATAGTCTGTCTTGTTCACTCTTTTCCCACTCCATAAAGCCACACACAGTGCTTGTGCACACTCTGCATGGTGAGGTAATAAACCAAGAGCAACTCCAAGTGACAAAATCACCTCTCTTTCCAGTTCAGTGAACTGGGTCATGCAATAAGCACAGTAATTTGCATGATGATTGCAACCAAAAAATTAAAATAAATATTTCATACATATATAATAGATATATATCTAAATTAAAGGGAAATGTTTCATGCATATAAATGTGTGTGTATATATATATATATATCCCTGTAGAATTGGAAGAGATTGCACCAGAAAGAAAACAAACCAAAACCATGTCTCAATGTAATAATGACCAACTGCTTTTCAAGCAGCAGTTTGAAGTAGTAATTAGAATATGAAAGCTGGGAAGTATTTACTACAACATATAAACACATTTATACACATATTTATAAACATATAAATCCTTCTTAAGAAACTCCTTTACCAGATTCCCTCTGTTGTCAGGTTCTTGACTTAAACTGTGCCACCCATGAACATGACTTAAAACTTACTTCCACAGAAGAGTTGAACAAGAAAAATTACTGCGTTACCTGTTCAGTTTGGGGCAAGTCTGGATTTCAGGCAGCATCTTGAAACTTAGAAAAAAAAATTAGAAATTACATGGATTTTTTTTTATATTTCTGTCTCGCTGTTTTCTATGCTCATGCACCAAACCAATCGTATGACATACTCATTTCTGAAGCTAAGACTTCTATAAAAAAGCAGCAGTGAGTCACACAGAATACACTTTGCTTGCTGGTGTGATGATATCATTATTACTGTCTCAGTGACACTACTGTAACACCATTGCTATTGAATGTCTAGGGATGATCTCACTGGTCATCAATTTATTTAAAGTTGGAGCATTTTAAAATACTTAAAATATTGCTGTTCGCAGGAATAGGTTTTATTCAAGTGTAGTTAACCATAAAACCTCAAAATAATGTTCTCAGGAAATAATTTCAGCAATATTTTAAATTTTAACTAGGAACGTTATCTCAAGTAATGGTACAGGATGTTCCAGTTTCTCAAACTTGTGTTTTTGTGTCTGCATCATGTTTTTTTTTTTTTATTTTCATAAAATTTTGAGTCTGAGAACACCAGAAAGCATTTTATTATCAGTGTAAATTGAGATGATTCATATAATAATATTTAAAGAAAATGACCCTGAAATTCAAAGTAAAATGACGTGGTGGTCAAGAATATATTTTTTCATTATATCTTTGCACTGGATGATGTTAAGTCCTCACTAGTTAAAGTTAATATAAATGTCATTGTTATAAATAAAAATAAAAAGCAGTAGATGTTTTTCAAACGTGAAGAAATATTTAGAAAAGGAGCTGCAGACCAACAGATTTCATCTTAATTTATAGTGGAATATCATACAAAAGGAATAAAATGCAGCTCTTTTATAAAGACTGTCTGAATTTGGTAGATTAGACTACCTGAAGGGCACTTTTTAAAAAAGCTCTTAGCTAATGGTTCTATACTAACAAAGTGCAACAGACCCCCTTAATCAAATCAAGAATGAATTGAAACACAGCTGGATGTTAAAAACACTTCTTTGTCTGTTTGACATAATAAATAGTACAAATAAAAAATGTTTGACTGCTAATAAACAATTTAAACCTCAAATATTGTGTTTAAAAGAAATTTGGAAATCCTGGTAAAAACACTCTTACAGAAGTTGGTTATACATCCAAATTAAAAGGGCTCTGTACATGGGAATTTTGCTGATCTCTGCTGATAAAATTTTATTTAAAACTACAGTAAATGTCTATTAAAGTAGTAAAAGCTAGGGGGGAGGGCACATTTTCATTCTTTAGATACCACATTAATCAGGGTTTTAGTGCTGTTAAAAATGACACAAAGGATTAGCACTGAAGCATTCATCATTTTTGGGCCCAAAACCAGGTCTCCAAGTTGGGAAACACATCTCAAGCTGTAGCTCTGCTTAGAATTATTTCCCTATTGCATACATCAACGCCCCTGTATGTAAGCTGCACATGAGCACAGGTAACTTACAAAATATAAACTGCTTTTTTCTTTCTTTTCTTTCTTCTAAATCTTGTTGAAGCTGGTGAGCACAGATGCTGATGCTGAAACTTTGGCAATCTCCTGACATTAAGTCAAACTGCAAATAAGAACAAAGAAATGTAAATGGGCATGCTATTTTCACTCCATTTATTATAACATGTTAGGTTGGTTGTTGTGTTGGGTTTTTGTTTTGTTGTTTGTTTGGTTTTTTTTTTTTTCCCTGCTTTGAAGTTTCAGGTTTTGTTCTGAAGGTGGTTCCCACACAGGGATTGTCCTCGCCGCTCCCCTTCCCTTCAGACCGACCCACCCCTGCTGTGTCAGCAGCGCATGAGCTGAACACTTCTAAAGCTTCCTGTAATTAAGTTCACCTTGTTGCATTACAGGCAAACATGTTCAGACTTATTTTGGATACATTTGGGAAATAATAGCTTTTCAGAGTCTACAGTGAGAAGCAACTCGGGCTGCTGAAATAAACTGTGGTGAGGACTGTGTCTTGTAGCGATTTTACGTGTGGCAAATTCCCTTGGCGCCTCGGTACTTTCATCAGAAAATAAGGAACATTAATTTCTGTTGTTTTGCATCAGAACTGACATAAGTTTACAATAATGCTTGTGTCTAGAGTGTATTGCTTGTGTGTGCACCTAGGATGGGATTTAGTTCACAAAAGCCGAGTATGTGATTTCATTTCAGACACAATTTGGGCACCCTGCCTGGACTCCACTGCCTTTCCACAAGGCTTCTGGTCCCCCCTCAGTTCATTTCTCATGTTTCCAGTCCCCATAAAAACATTTCCAACATCCTAGGGCAACTTAAAGTTGCACAAGGCATGTAGGCTTTGGCAGTAGATTCCAACCCACTCAGAATTATGTAAACTATGACAGAGTAATTTTCTGGCACATTTTTATGCATGTGAAAAATACTAGCCCAAGATCCTTCAAGGGACAGTGTCTCGCTTCATGCCATGACACAACAACTAATAGAGCAAGGGAAAACTGGGAATGTACAATTATCTGGGTATTTCTCAACCCTAACAAGATGTTAACACAGTACATTGCTGGGTAATAAGAAGTTGACTTTCTTTTGCCAGCTGGGACACACAGCTCAGCAGTCAGATGTTTCATTGGAAGAATTTCTGCCTCAACAAGGAAACAGCAAAATACCCACCACAAAACACAGAGCCAGTGATCCTGTGGCTTGTGCCAGGCTGACATGCTGATGGGGCCAGGGCTGGGGTGACACAGAAGTCACCTGCCAGCCTGAGAGGTGGCACTTTGCAGGAGTACTGCATCCAGCTCTGGGCTCCTCAGAACAGGAAGGACACAGACCTGGGGAAGCAGCTCCAGAGGAGGGACACAGAAATGGTCAGAGGGATAGGACACTCGAGCTGTGAAGACAGGCTGAGTCTTTTCAGCCTAGAAAAGTGAAGGTTCTGGGGAGACCTTAGATTGTCCACTGAAGGCAAGAGAATCACAAGAGGGACACCACAAGAGAACCATAGAGGGACTTTTTACAGGGGCATGTAGTGATAGAACAAGGGGGAATGTCAGTGGGTGAGTTATGTCAAACTCTGGGAAGAAATTCCTCACTACTAGGGTGGTGAGACCCTGGCACAGGCTGCTCAGACAAACTATGGGCGCCATACCCTGGAAGTGTTCAAGGCCACACTGGATAGGGATTTGAGCATCCTAGTCTAGTGAAAGGTGTCCTTGCCCATGCCAGGGGCTTGGAATAGTTGACTTTGGAAGGTCCTTTCCAACCCAAAACGTTCTATGATTCTATGTCTTGCCCTGTCCCCAGCAAGGTCAAGTGAAGATGCACTATCATGGCACATGCAGCTCTGGGACAGTCCTACCATCCCCAAAACATGTATTTTATCCTGCTCAGATGGCAAATGCCACACCAAAGCCTCTCAGCTACGCTGCCCAAACAGCAAACACAGCAAAAAGACAGTCCTGGATCTCTGCAGCTCCTCCTCTCTCCTCCAACCATGATGAGAAACATCAAAACAGGGCTGAAATCTGCTTTTGGCCTCCCTCAGGGGTTTTGGCCAGCCTCAGGGCTTTTGATCTTTCTCTGCCTCAGAAAGGGAAAAGAAAACCAGCCACAACTGACACGAATCCTTTGTACCCATTTTCTCTTTCTACAGTGGTATGGAAATCAGGCTTTCCTAAAATACTGCTATTTCACCCTCATTGCCCTGACTTTTGCTTTGGCAGTGCAAATTAGAGCTGGTGTGGTTTTTCCACGTCCTCAGACAACATGTTAGGAGACCAGATCCCTGCTTTTCTAAAAGGACTATATCCATCTGCAAGTTTAGGAGCCCAAACAGGTCTCCTCCTGGAAACCATTATTACATCTGCTCTTCTGAATGATCATTAGGACTGGCTGAAACTATTACTGCAAATGGGCCTCCAACTACAAAGTTTCTCAGGGAATAGCTGCATTTCTTAGAGCAATGGAGGTGGTGGTGGGGGAAGCAGTAAAAATCTTTCAGTTCATGGCTACTTTCTAGATTTTTTTTTTTTTTTTTAGCTATTAGAAGAAAGCTTTCATATTTCTGAGGCGCTTTCTTTTAAAATCTCTGTGAAAGGAACATCTTCATTAAAGCTGGCCTTGAAAAAGCCACTAATGGGAATGCTCAATTTTAAGATCCTCCTTTGAGGGACAGATTTACACTCCAAGGCAAACCACATAGGCATTTAAAACATTTTCAAAACCAGGGCACGGAAAGCTGAAGAATCTCAGCATCTGTGAAAATGTGACTCTAATTTGTAATGCTGAGAACACTTAAAAACAAGGTTTTTATTAAGGAAATAAAAATGAATTCTGACTCATTGATGTTAAACTGGTATTAAGAAGAATCTGGAAGTCACACAACAGCGCTGAAGAAGAGAAAGGAGAGAGATACAAAGAAAGTACATAAGAACAGAGGAGATTAATAGATTTAAAGGAAAAAAAAAACCTGATAGGTTTAAATATAAATGTACTATGAGATGCTATTCCTGCCTGTTCCCTTACTTTGTAGGTCTTGTTCAGATACATGGTAGAAAAGGAATGTGCTGAACCTTTTTGAGCCATTCAGTTTTAATAGTAAAAGTAATTTTCTCAGGTGGGCACTGAACAGTTGCAATTACAGTTTATTTTGCCAGAGAAATTCTTTTAAGTCACTAATGGTATGAGACAGAGGGTAAGGAATGTCAGCACAGCATGTCTCCTAAGCTTGATACCAGCAGATTTGCAGAAGACCCAGAGACAACAAATGGTATTTTTCTGTTGAAATCCCAAGGTGGTTTATTTCAAATGCACTTTACCTGTGGGTAGTGAAAAATAATGGAAATATTCCAACTGCGGTCACGCAGCTATTGCTATTCTCATTCTCAAGATCCATTTAAGCTCTAGCACAGTTGTCTTTGGGCTATCAAAACCATAAGAATTTTCTTCCATGAAAGACTAAAAAATTCTCTATATCTACTCTTCATTCCCATTCACTCCATGGTTGCTTAAAAACTTAACCCCCTTCACATCCTACCTAGTAATTATGCTATTTCTTGTAAAAGAGCATGCTAAAGGTCTGTCTCTTTTTTGAAACAAAGACTGCTTAAGCATCATATCATACATGGCAGGTTAGTTCTACAGGCAGGAACTTGTAGCAGAAAACTAAATATTAAAAGAAAGTTGTCTCCTTTTAGCCCACTGATGTCACCATATCACAAAATCAATTAGGTCAGAAAAGACCTGTGAGATCATCAAGTCCAACCATTGACCTCTTTTGAAAATTCTGTTGGGGTTGGGATTTCTTTTTCTGGATTAAGAAGGTCTTGGTGGTTTTTTGGGTTTTGTTTTTGTCTTTTTTTTTTTTTAATTATTTGTCAACTTCATTCAACAAATCAGTGTTTAAAACCCCCATGTCTTGTTATCCAAGGCACGCTGGCAGCTGTTTTCTCACCGTTGGAATAGGTCTTCAAAAACTCCTATATTTAATTTAGAAGTGAACTCAATTTTATAAAATACTTTCTGCACACCCATTAAAAGTATACCAGAGACCAGCATCATAATATGATAAGTGAACTACATGGAAGATATGATAAAATCTTATTTTTGAATTTTTTTTTTTTTTTGACTAGACCTGAACAAGGACAGAGGTTGATCTCTGCTATACAGGCAGTTCACAGGAGGTTACCTTATCACTGCAGTGCTATTTTGCTTTGGCTTGGTTGAACTTTCCCAACATCTTTATGATAAACAAAACAATTTTTCCATTATTAAAGGCCACTCACCTGACAGCTCAGGGTCTCAGGACTTGTATGGTTTGTCTTCACTTGAGCTGATTTTAGCCTTAAAAAAAAAAAAAAAAAGAATAGTATTTGTGATAGCAGTTGTCTGGTGGTCAGCTAACTACCAACTACATTTTTTTTCAGATTCCCTTTAGTTTTACAATGATAACGAGCAGCGACTCATGTTTCTAGAATGAAATGAAGAACAGTACCAGAGGAGCAGGGGATCTGGCAGAAACCATAGCTGTAATTCAGAGGTCACGATGGGATTTCAGCCTTCCATTTTCAGGTAAACCCAGCTTGGAACAAAAAGGGAATGGTTAGGAACTAAAGACAAAAGTGAGCACCTAAGCTGCACTGAAAAAAAATTCCAAAAATGAAGTCTGTGGAGGACAGCACTATCATCTGTCTTCTCCCAGAAAATGGAAGAAACTCCTTAAGACAAGATCATATGCCTCCCAGTTATGACTGGGTGCTGATAGCTCATTTTGTGTCCATCTCCTTTCAGGAAGGCTGAGGCTGCCAGTCTTTGAATCCAGAGGGTTTCTAGAGAGGACTTTTAATTTCCCCCAAAAAGCAATATAACCGCATTATGATCTTTTTCCTATATACATTTGAATTATTAATACATACCATTGTAACTAATAAATCAGAGTATTATGCTGTTAAATCATTAACTGGAGTAACAATAATTTCCCAGTTTCACCTGTGGCTGTGTTCCTCTTTTGCCCAAGCAAGAGTTTTGTATAATAAGCATAAAGCATGATGACTCTCTCTATATATTTATATATATATGTATGTATAGACACATAATAAAAAAGCAAACACCAAACAGAGCTCACAACCATGCATTTAAAAGATGCACATCATTCTAATTGACAAGGGATATTAGAAAATTAAAAGAGATGTGTGAACACCTATAGTTCATCAATCACAGGTCTATTTACTCTGTCAAAACTTGGCAGGAATAGTTTTGCTCATTTCAGCTGTAACTTGGGAGGTTATTTCATCTGTAAACAACAGCAAAAAGAAGATATACAAAAAATAGCAATATCATAAACTTGCTGCAATCTGTGCTAAAAGGATCAAATGGGTTTTCATCATCAAATCTTTTCAACCAGAAAGTGATTTGTGTTTGGTACAAAGTATTTAACTGAATACAGTGAAACAGTGATGAATTTTCAAAGATATGCAGTACTCATTTTATAGAAGAGCACTTAAGAGGCAATTTTGTGGAAATACACATATTCCATCTATGCTTCAGAAAAAGTCAAACTTTGTGAGGACTTCTCTCCTTTTTTGTTGCACTTACTGGGTGCAGCAGACAAGCTTTTGGGCCATACAAGTCTTTCCTTAGACCTAAAATAAGACCAATAAACTCAAAGTTGAGAATTATTCTGGTAATTATTTATCCAATTCAAAAGAAAATGGTGGTTAGTAGCAGCAGAGCAGAGGGAAACATGCAAAGCAATAATAAATTCAGTAGGTCTGATGGGACAGAGAGGCCAGGCAGAGGTTCCAGCTGGAGAGAAAGGCCAGATACCAGGGAGCCAATCTTGATGGTTTTTAATGTCAAGTACAGCTGTGAATGTTAGCTATGAATATACTTTTTTTTTTTTTTTTAATAGTTACTCCTTAAGAATCAGGGCTGAAAGTTCAGAAATGCAGTCTTCCTTTTCTGAGATACCACGCTTCTGGCAAGTGCACATATTTTACCTTCATAAATTAATTGTAAAAGGCAATTAGTGGCTATCTGATTTTGTCCATAGAGTTTCTGCAGGGGGCTTTTGGTGCAGTGATGCCCTGTGAAGGCTGACCTAGAACAGAGGCTAGACAGAGTTAAAGAATAAAGTAGGGATTTATTAAAAGGCCTCAATAGATCCACCTTGGGCAGCACAAGAGCCCAGCCAGGCTCATGGGCACAAAATGGACAGCTGGTCACGGGGGATCACACTTTTATAAGTTCTGGTCCATTTACATATTGGAGTTAATTGTCCAGTTATAGCTTTAGGTTATGAAGTCCCATCTTTCTTATTTTTCTCTCTTCAGTTCATGTTGTTTGTGCTCTTGGGCCTGAGATTTCAATTGTTGTCCTTGGTCCCAGCTAGAGAAGGAATTGTTTTGTCTCCCTACTCTGTGAAGAGAGCTCACCAACCCCTCATATGGAGCTCAGCAGTACAGAATCTTAAAAATATAAAAGCTAAAACCTGAGGCATCAGCAGTATAGGAAAATTAATTTCTGATAGCTTTGCTCTGAGAGACATCTAATGCTTGGAAGATATGCCCAAAGTTTTGTGTATTCTCAGGTTCTTCAGGCTGGTATCACCTAGTAGACATTCACCACACAAGGGTAGTAAGCCACTCCAGTGCCAGCAGAAGGGCTGGAATCATGCCAAGGATGTTTGGCATGCTTCAAGTAACTGCCAGTTTTTTTGAGGTATTTATACTGGTCTTAAAGAGGTAGTGTTCTTTCTGCCTTATGAGACTCACCAGCAGCACCATCATGAAGACTTTGCAGAGCCAGTTGAAGGTGGTAAAGCTGCTAAGTTGATGTTCTTATTTGTTCTAGAATTAAAGTCACGAATCTATTTCAGAATATGATGATTTTGTGAATGATTTTAAAAGAAAACAGATCAAAAAACCCCACACCCCACTCTGCCTTACTCTGGATTAAATATATTCAAAATGAAAAGCATTTTGAATAAGGATACTGTCCATTTGAAAATTGTTTTAAATGTCCTATGCAGTCAGTGGTTTGATTTTTTAATTCAGAAGATTCAAAACTTACATTTTTGTGTCCCCATCAAAAGCTTTATCAGAAATTCTCCCAACAACCCTATTAGTGATACATATGCAATCATCATCACGCTGTCTTTAATTGGGACAGATACAAGAGGCATAGCTGCTTCCATGAGAGTTTCCAGCTAAATTACATTTTTGATTGACTTACTTGAGTGGCAAATCTCCATTAGTCAGTCATACACTACATGCTGTGCTATCACTCTCAGGAAAGCAAAAACTCCATTAAGCATTACTAAAGCCCTCTATCAAACAGGTTTTTTCATATGCATTCATTGCATAATTTCTGTTTGAATATTCCCCCATAAAAAACCCAAACCAACCAAACAAAAAACCCACCAGAACTCAATAGTCTTTACTCTTTAAAGTATTATAGTAAACGTCATTCTTTTTAATAAATAGTTTGCTCAAGTATTTTTCAAGTGTTACACAAATAGTCTTCTTTTAATATTTGCAACTAATCTATGTTAGTTTATAAGTAATAATTCTGCTAAAATGAGAAGAAAGAAGATTGGATTACAAGTCCCTTTCCAAAAGAGCCAAATGTGTATATATGGAAAAGCATTAAAAAGATGAACTTTATATTAAAGTAAGCAGTATCAGTACATTTACCATATAAATACACTCCTAAGTCCATTCTTTGGTGAATGGTTACTGAAAAGACTGAAAAAGATCCATATCAAGTTAATGAATTCCACTCTGCTGACTTACAGAAAAGAATTTAAAATAGAAAAATCTACATATATTATTCCCAACTGCTTATTAGATAGACTTATCTATAATATATATGTTAGGCACAAATTACATTAAAATAACATTTACAGAACTGCAAAGGAAAAGTTTCACAAGTTAGACAATGGGAAGGGGGAATGAAAAAAATCAAGGTTGGCTGGGTAACCTCAGCTCACCCCTTTTGCATAGGCACTATTTTATGATCTTTATATCAAGCACATGACATAGAAAATGTTTGTTATAACATAGCAAACGTTGGAAGCCAGTGCAGAAGAGCAATAGTAGGAAGTTGGGAGACATGGAGCAAGGATAGATCACTGACATTCCCTTTTAAGGTGCTACAAGAATGATGCCACAGTACAGTCCTGAAGTCAGCAGAAAATATTGCTGCTTCATTAAACCCCAGACCTAGCAATCCACCAGAGGAATTTGTGGTTTGTAATTCCCCAAAGTACAACATAATTAGGTTCAGTGTAATCTGCTTAACGTCATAGGTGATTCACTGCCACTGTCAAAGTTAAATAAACCCCAAAACTCCCACAATAGTGGTGGTAAATCAGAGGCTAAAAGGTGGGGGCTTAGAAACACAAAGCAAAGGTTTCAAAGTGTTGATAAATTTTTTTTTGAGGATCATGGTCACCAATTTGCTGAGAGAGAACACTAATGTCTCTGAGCAAAGGGACTTTAAATTGGCAAGAAAGAATAAAGTCCTCAGGAAGGGGACAGGAAGAAACAGGGAAAACAAAAACCAAACAAAACCAAGCAGCCAGTACACATAAAAATCAGTAAGATGCATCAATCAAAGAAAGAGCAGAGGGCACCAAACTGGGATTCAGCAGGCAGGTAATTTAAGAGTGTTTCTAGAAAGTGGCAAGAAAGATAAAAAGCAAAACTCAGCAAAATGAAATAATGAGAAATAACGAGAAGCATATGAGGCTACATGAATTAAAATGTTCCTGTGAATCAAAATGTTCTGTTTGGGACAATAACCGGAAAACTCAGAAAACCTTACTGTGGGTTAAAACTAAATAATTGAAATGTTAGCAGAGGAAAAGCCCACGAGACAGAGGAGTGACTACTACATATGTACACACAGGAGGCATCCCCTACTCCAAGATCACCATTGAAATAGGATAGAAAATTATCTCTTTAAATCTCTGGGTGTAAATAAAAGCAGAGAGACAAAGAAAGCTTTCTCTAAAAATTATCGGTAAAACACACATGAGATGAAGTTCAGAAAGTGACAGCACTGAAATTAGTTGAAAAATCATTAAGAGCAATATTAATTGTAATACCGAAATTATTTTAGTAATAAGATTATACAGAGTAGAATCAATTATTCTCACATTCATTCAGCAGACATGGTTCCTATGCACAGGGCAGGGAACATCAGGATCCTGGAAAAGGAAAACTCAAGGAAAAATGCTTTTAAATACCCTGCCCCTTGGAATATCTGTAGGTGAAATTGTAGATACAATGGCCTGCAAATACCTCCTGATGTCATAAATTCTGCCCTTTCTGAGGCAGGAGTCTCTTGAAGGATCAAATGTTTATCTTGTTTTGTTCCCAAATCCAAACAAAATCTTCATGCAGCTAGACAATCTTCCATGGCCAAGCATGTAAAAGCATTTCCCACTAGAAATTAATATTTATTCCCCTAAAGTTTATATTTATTCTAGGCTATGAAGTTTTCTAAAAACATCTAAGAATTCCTTGGCTGTGCTTGCATTGTGCTCACTTCTCACTGCAATCAGACATATTCTTAATTTTCAAGTTAATAGCATCAATCAATGGGTTTGCATTAGACCTCATTTTTGTGACAGAATTCCACTTTAAAGTGGCCCTACACAGTGACCTGGCCACAGCCCTCTGTGAATTCAGCAAAGGCCATGACCTCTTGCAGTTGTCCCTTATTGTGACCTCCTTAATTGCACAGGTTAGAGGACACCAGAGAGTCAATAGCCATCAATTTCTTTACTCCATTCAGCTTTTAAGGCCACATTTCAGACTGCACAAAACACCAGAGAGTTGATTTTTACTCCTAAATCAATGGCACTTAGGCATAATAAATATCTTCATAAACACAGAGCTTCATAAACAGCACTCTGACACTGAATAAATATTTTCTGTTGTGTTTCCTCTTGTATGTAAAGTCTGTGTAGAACAGCTGAGGGACTACATGTATTTTTGTAGATGATCCTCAACAAAGTCATTACTTAGAGCAGACCAACAATATTCTCCCTCTTTAGGAGTCACACTCTGATAACACTTCTGATCAAATAAGATAAATAGATGAGCTGCAGCTTGCTCCACTGGATTCATGGCTCTAACTCTGCTAGGATTTTGACCAAAATCCAAGCACTGGCAGACAGCATTTAATCTTTTCCTACTCTATCAGATCTCCTTATTGCTAATTTCTTGCATATTTATTATGCTGAGTTCTCTCAAGAACAGACTGTGATAGAGTAGAATACTTAGTGTACTGTTTGGTTTTTTTTTTTTTTTTTTTAATCCCTCTATTGGGGAGAGTCACCCACCAGAAGATTTGAAATTGGTGAAAATGACCTTGCACAGATCAGTCTAAGGTGTAGCTAGATTTTCTGGAGCAATGCTGTGTGAAGAATTGTAGCAACTTACCTGGATAGCTCAAAATATTTTTATTTTTCTATTTTTTGAGGGAATGAGCTGCTGCATCTATAGAGAGATTCAATTATTATTTCTCCTTATCAGGCCTGAAGTTCTGCCACCTAATACATCATGTCTTCCTGCATCTTTGTCATGGAACTGCAGATCTCATAACAGTTCTTGAGTCAGAGGATTTTTCATTTTGCTTTGGTGGCAGTTTTTTTACACAGAACTTGCCTATTTAAATTGGGATGCATTTTCTGGCTTGTGGAGCTCTGGTGTTGTCATGTGGTTTTACAAAAATTGCAGTGTCTCAGGTGTCTCAGTTCCTAGATACCCTTACATAATAACATAATAAGTGTGCTTGTGTATAAGTATGTATATATATATATATATATATGTGTTCTTAATGAATTATCACCATTTATTCTATGCATAAATATGCAGAGAGCATTTGTAAACCTTGAACTCAACAACACTTTCCTGTAATGCACTTCTTTCACCTTAAAATTTCTACCTAATCTGTTGTATTTCCTTAATCTGGATTGAGAACATGACTACCTTCAATTAAGAATGAAGAATATTTTGGTTTACTCTGCCTTTTTTTACTAGTAAGATGTATAGGGAAAAAGCATTCTAATATTTTTAGCAACTTTTATTTAAATTTGTTGTGTTTTTCTGCTCCTGTTTCACCACAGCATTAATCTAAAGGCCAACTATACTCGTTACTGTAAAGCATTAAATCCAAATCACAATTTATGCTTGATATTTTAAAATAGGTAGCAGTAAGAATTATTTGATGACTACCACAGAATTTAGAAGATACCGAAAATTATAAAAATAAGTGTTACCTTTAAGTTAATTTGATGCTTGATAGGAAAAAGTCATATTTGCAGTGAGAAAAGGATTTCCTTTCTTCTGGTACATCTCCTTTGTTCATCCTGCCCTCTGTGCCCACAGGTTTCACTTCAACCTGCTCTTCTAGGCAACCAGGAAAAAAAAAAAAAAGGAGTTTTAATCTGTAATTAACAGAATTTAGCTCAATATATACAGGGGTTTACGTATATTTTCAATCTTTTAAGGAAAACCTTGAAACCAGCTAAAGAGGTCACCAAATGAAATGTTTACACTTGCTCTCTATATATTTATGCATATAAGAAATGGTGCTAGGTTTTTAAGAAGAGCTGTTCTATTAAGCTAAACTCTCCTGCACTTCACTTTGCTTGGATACCATCAGCTTTCACCTCTCTTCCTCTTTCAAATGTGTGTTGGGGGTCATATGGTATCGTACTCACTAAATTATTTCATGTCATAATAATAACAATTTAAAAGCTTTAAAAATAATTTATAAAAATGTGTATCTTTCTTAAATTCTCACTTTTTTCACAATTATTGTGAAATCTAAATATTTTATTTCAATTTTCTCTATAGAGAAATTTTGTAGGAATTGGGTTGATTGTTTTTGAATTTTTTTTTTGAGATACAGTTTGCATATGCGTTCAGTCCACTGCAACTAAAATTTTCCTTAGAGACTTTGAGTTTATAAGCAGGAGATTTGGAGTCAGGTGTCTTTATGCAACAATTTGGAGCAAGTTAAATCAGTTAAATCTTTATCCCAAAGTGGATAATATATGTTATCCTACATGCAGTCTCTGTGAAGACAAAAAAGGAGCACAGAGGTCCTGTGTCACCAGCAAGGAAACATAATTTTTTGTCTAAAGACAGATTGTCATATTTTTTGTCTAAAGGCAGATTTCAGAAATACTTTCTACCTATCAAAAACTAAAACTACTTCTGTTCATCCATGCCCCTGGTCCTTCTTTTGGCTCTGAGATAAAACACCACAACTGACAGTTGTACTGTGAAGTTTCCATGAAAAAGTCTCAGAAAGGAGATTGCTTTGCATCATCCCTCTACAATCCCATCGTCCTGCTGCTCCAGACACCACTTGGCTATCCTGCAATCCCTGAAGGAGAAGACTCATGGATCTAGAGTGGAGAAAGTTTTATTATAACTGTCTAATGGGTGGCAATGAGGGCCATGGGATAGATGACTCACTAATCTCTTAACAAAAGATTTATGTCTCAAACACAACCACAACCACAAGCAATATATTTGAAGTGATTTACTAGCAGTGTGAAAACTGACAGCAACTAATTAAAATGAGAAGTACAATCCTGAAAGTGCTCCAATAATTTCCACTAACATGTATCTGGCATACAATCACAGGTAGCCACAGGGAGCATGCAGAGCGAGCACACCAAGACACAGCCACGTGTGGAAAATGGAAAACATTCCCACCTCCACACAGGCAATTGGAGCGGTAAGTTGAGCACAAAATATACCTCTCATCAAAGGGTTGAGTACAGGAAACCTCCCCAAAAAGCAATGCTGGTGTGCCTTTGCTCAGTTCTCCAAACACAGGGCAAAGCAACACGAGGGGGTGATAACTTGTTTGGCTTCACTTCATAACAAACCTGTTGATAAGCCTGATTGTTTACAACCAAGGTATTATCTCACTGATATGACTCAGAGCACTTGACTAGATAATAATTTCTTCGTGACAGAATCTCACCTACCCTAATGCAGAGGTTAACTCCATGAGCCATAAAGAATCCTGTCATTAACCACAACAATTACAAACCACAGATCAAGCCAGACCCTGAAAGGAGCTGCAAACACCTTTACAGTCAGTCCTGTTACAGTCTAAGGACAGGGAAACAGGAATCACCAGATGAAAACTGTTAGAACAGCTACGTCAATCCATATGACACAAAGTTCAAATCACACAGAACAATTATTGTGTTATCAGACACAATATTGTGTTATCAGAGTTGTTGAAATGCTTTAAATTCTGTCACCAAAAATTTGCTTCACCACAGATTTAACTGCATACAGAATGATGGGGTTTAAGATGTTCCTTGAGTTGCATGGACCTGTAACCTACATTTAAGTATTCAGCATATATCAATAGAAGTTCATAAAACTCAGGCCTAAAATAGCAATGCTGATAAAAAAAAAATATTTTTTTTTTTAAATTATGTTTCCCTTTTCCAAACACAGTCTGTGAAGGCATATATTTGTCCTTTATAAATAATTTGGGAGACTGAAACACGAGGAGGAAGAAATACTTCTGAAACCAGAAAAGAAATCACCCTATGGAAAAATAATAAATATGAAGATAATTGCCTGTAAGAGGAATATCTTTAATTTCTGCAGCAGTGAAGTTCCTCAGCAGGATGGAATAATATTCAGAGGATCTTTGATCTTTTTATGAAAAGGATGGGGAGGATGGGGTGATATTGCTGAGAGCAGAACAGACTTGATGACACTTAGCTGGTCTGTCCAGCTGATGTTGAAATAAGCCAACTTAAAATAGAGACTACTCTTTTAAAAGGACCACGAGGAAAATAACATGTTAAACAAATTGTTCATGAATAAATAAAATATTGTGCAGAGGAGTAATTTATGTCCTGTATAATCCAGGCTGAGTTAGCACTCTCATTTTGAAATGTCTGTGCTCAGCTTTAGAAGGAAAACCCTCAGCACATTTTGGGCCAAACACAAAATTCTTGTGCTTTTCCACTTCTTGTAACACTGACCCTTGGTATTTTCAGGATATGCTGGTGCCATATTTTCCACAATTCATTTTGATTTATGTTCACATTATCAGATACCTGTCCTTCAGATAAAATTTTGTCACTGGTTATTTTACTCATGACAAAAAGTCTCTTCATCTGCCTGGAAACACTGAAGTCACACTGATTCCCAGTAAAATTTCTGGATGTGGCTGCCACGTTGATACCTCTCCACACTGACTAAATTAATTCAGTATTCTGCTAACAGTTGCAAAGAGTAGGTCCCTTGAAAACTATCTGAAGGAAATGTTCATTCATTTAGTTGGATCTTTTCATAGTGCATTGATTTTCAGGGGTCGTTGAGGGTGTGATGCTTAAAAATAAGACTGTATGAAAATATCAACTGTTGACTAATCACCGACACCTTTTCAGCCTAAAGTTTATGCCAACAGTAAACTGGGGTCATAATCATGAGCTCAAACACATCTTCATAATATATTACACATTTCAGCAGAACCTAAGGAAGAAATAAAGTACTTAAAAGTGGTTGCATTCTCTTTCATTGGCTCAAAACCACTGCCTACTATTGAATTTTGTGCTATGCACTTTCTGCTCTTCTTCTTCTCAGTCTCAGAAAAAAAACCCACAAAAAACAAAAAGAAACCCAAAAACCCAAACAAAAAATAAAACTCCCCAAAAACCCCCAAAACAAAACAAAACAAAACATAAAAAAAACCCAAAAATGACAAAAAAATCCCAACCGAACCAAAAATCTGAAAAACGTAATTTCTGGACTGAAAATTCCTTTCTTTTCCAAACTTCATACCTCTCAGATTTGTCCATGAGCCACAAGTGCTCAATTGGATGTTAAATACCTGCCTATTGCTTAAAATAAAATATTGCTTACAGTCAACAAGGTGTCATTCAAATATATTCCAATATCTTTCAGTATAGCAGAGGTTCAACCTATTTAAGCTAAAAGTGGGTTTGTTTGAATGGCTAAAAATTATCAGCATCACAGCATTACTGACCAGTGCCTGCAATTATTTTTCCTTCAGAGAGTTCACAGCTTGTTGTCATTAAAGCTTAAGTTTCATTAAACAGTGGTCTTAATTTCCAGGTATTTTTAAAAATAGCGCTCACAACATTTGCATTATTCTTCAGAAAAGTTCCTACTTAATTGAGTCATCTCATACTTGGGTCCTCTGGCCCCCATTTGGTAATATTTTAAAGCAAATATGTATTGAAGAAAAGGTTCACTAAGTCATTTCCTTGGTAACATAATTTCTAATGATTCATGTAATCACTCATATATTTTTAAATATATTCAGAGCAATAAACCATGATTGAAATTAAGTAAAATACACTCTTAAGGTTGATTCAATCTCTTTTACTAAATAACCATTAAAAATAAAATTCTCTCCCAGGATGCTCAAGTCAAAATGACAAACATGATAATAAACATTTGGTAATAAAAATAAATTAAAAATCAAAGCTTTATGATATATTTTCCTATCAAAATGAAAGTGGCAAATTGAAAACAATAACGATGCTCATCCACAGTTACAGTTCCAACAGAACACTTCAGAGTTTGATTTACAATTAGCAGCAGCTTGAAAATGAGCCGTAATTTTACATTTTAAACTGCTACTGCTCAATCCATCAAGTATTAAAATCTTGATGTTGATTGATAGCATTCTCTCACGCTGTTTCTCTTGATGAAGCTGCACAGAAACTGAAGCAACAATATTCACCATGTTAGGAGTTTGCACAGCTCCTCTGTTCCCAGTTCAGTTGCTACCACTGGGTTCATATGCACCAGGTTTTTGGGTTTTTTTGGTGGTTTGACAAATTTTAGTATCTTCACCAGGATACAAGTATAGGACACACACTTCAGTGGCTTCCAAGGTGATATTGGTACAGGTTTCCAGCAGCTGGAAGAAGCGGGCTGAATACAACCAGTAACCAGTTTTCCAGCTGCCATGCTGGTTCCTAAGAAACTGCAGTGACCAAGAGATACAATTTTGTTTTCTTATGGAAGTTTCACTGCCATGACAGGACTCAGGGACTAAGATCCCTTGGAGTTTTTATCCCTGGTGCAAGGTGAAGGGATAAGACCAGTAGAATACTGCCTGGTCCAAGCAATTTCCCTAGTGGCATTTCAGGTTTGCTCCTCCTGCTCAGTTTGTCTCTATTTTTGAGGTTTCACCTCCCATCCAAACTGCTGTTCCAGTGGGTTATACCAACTCTGCATGTTTTATTCACACTGACCCACTTGCTCTTAGCATCATACCTTTTAATGGCCACAGGAAGAGCCTAAACTGCATTTCCTTGCTTTTTCACTTATTATTATTATCCATCTGGGTTTGTAGGGTGGCAAAAAGAAACTAGATATTAGAAAATATGCATATCCTGAAAATAGCACCTATAACATCAGTTCAGACTATAAGCAATGCAGTTTCCTTTAATTTGCAGAAAAACAGTGAAGCATAAACCTTTTTTACTGCTATTTCTTTTAAATGTGGATATCACCAAGAACATTTGCAGCTTGGGTATTTCAAAAAACACCCAGGCCAGTTCATAAACTTTTGACCTGTGGGATGACTAGGACTAAAAACTTTCTTCCATTAATATTTTCAGGAATTTTTAATGCATAAGAATACCAGGCACAGACACTCCAAGTTAAATAACAAGAATACAAATTAAATAAAAAAAGAAAAGAGTGCTTATAAATATCACCACAGTTGTGGGCTATTTCATACCTTCATTCTTCAATACTAAACAACATCTAGGTGCTAAGCTCTCCTAAAAAAGACACAGTTGTTTGAATTGGAAAAAACACATTATTTTTGCCATATGTAATATTATGTAAAACTGAACTTCATGTGGAATATTTAATTATAATGTTTTATAGTTTTAATATAATTTTAAATGCATTTAATGGTAGGCAAAAATGCCATTCCATCTTAAATATTATTTACTCATTTGAAGTGGCACTCCTAGACTATAAAAAATAATTAAAGTATAAAACCAAATTAGTAAATATTACAAAGGCTATTATACAATCTGACAAATTGATTTTGTGCATTATATTGTGACTGGATTAATTAGTATAAAATAAACAATTAAACTGTCTGTTAATGGCTCTGGAAAGAAACTGATTTTATTTTATTTTGAGCCAGTTCCAAATCCTCAAGAAATGTGAACATCACCTTCAGTGGATGGATGATAAGATCTTCAGTGCTTTGAAAACAGCTCTTGTAAAAATTTTCAAAGGAATGATCCAGGTCTTAAAGTGGGAATATGGAATGGCTGTGACTAAACAAGCAAGAAAACACCTTCAGGGCTTAAATCGGCTACACCCTTTTGTTTGAAGTGACAAGGCCTAACATTAAGTAGAAAAATTTTGCTTCTCCAGCACAACAGAGACACCAACAATGCATTCTCACTTTTTCTTCCCTCCTGTTATTATCTTTTCAAGTATAATTGATTTCACACATTTCTGAGGAGCCTGACTTGAAAGCCGTTTGTTTCCCCAAGAACACGCCCAGCCCTGAACACATCTGATGAATCCCCAACCACTGCTCTATCTCTCTAGCAAGTTTTTCCTTCAGTAAAATACTTCCTAATATAAAGATTTCTTTATGCTGTTTCAGGGTAAATATCTATCTATACCCATATATTGTTTTCCTCTTTAATTTATCACCGTTTCTTAATCTTTCTCAAAGAAACAAAAAGGGAAATGGCTGTTAACTGCTGGGAGAAAATCTGATTTGCAACATGCACACAGAAGTTACATAGAGTCCTGTAAGGCCTCAAAACTTACACTGTGAGACTTTTCAAAGAGCTTTACAATTATTCATGTACTCTGAGTTAGAGGCATGGGAGAAATACTGACAAGATATTCTCAGGAGGTCAACACAACAATAAAAACTTTAGTGGCAACTTTAGAAAATCAGAAAACTTTGGCAAAAAGTTGCTCTAAAAGAGCAGCATTCAATCTACATAAAACATTTCTCAAAGCATTAACTTGACCCATTCATCTTGGCAAATTGTAAGCCATTTTATTGTAAGTAACTTAAAAATTCAGAGGAGAAAGAATTAGAAGAAGCAGAAAGAGAAAGCGGGAAGGACAGAAAATATATAGAAAAGAACAAATATATCTACCAGTCCTGGTTCCAGTGGTGTTCAGCTGAAAGAAATTCCAAGAGGAGGCAGGGTCAAGACATATGGTCTTTACTTTCTATTTCTAATATTCCATAAGTGTACTACGAGAACTCTATTAAAAAAAAAAAGAGGGGGGGAAGGGGGGAGAAAGTAGTTTCAAAACATAGACAAAAATGGAAAGAAAACATAGGAAACTAAAATTCCTTCAAAGAGAAAAGATATGAAATCAGAGCTGCGTACAGGTGTGGATGAGTGCCTGGAAAACCCTGGTGGCAGTAAGGAGGACACTGTAGCACAAGTCACCTGTGTAAGGAATAAAAATACTCTTATGAAGTGTTGGACGTGGCCCTAAATCCTTGTGTGATCAGCCTGACAGGATCTAATGCTAAATCTCCCTTTATTTGTAGCACATCTGGATGTACAATTAGGGTTAAACCCATCAGCAGGGCAATAACTGACACAGGCATGCAGTATTGTGTGCTAAAAACACATGCTGCCTCAAAACTCAATAACCAGGTGGATTTTGGTGTTCTAAAAATGCCTAAATTTGTGTCTCCACATGCATTCAGAGGTGCCTTGTGAAGGCTGACCTAGAACAGAGACTAGACAGAGTTAAAGAATAAAGTTGGAATGTATTAGGAGGCTTCAATAGATCCACCTTGAGTAGCACAAAAGTCCAGACAAAATGAACCCAAAATGGCCACAAAAGAAATGGATGACTGGTCATGGGGTCTCACACTTTTATAAGTTCTGGTCCATTTGCATATTGGAGTTTGAAATAGGAGCCTCCTTGAGCCAGGTCTCATAAGCTCATGGAGACCTATTTCACACCCAAGATAGCTCAGCTACCTTAGAAGGCATAAAATCAGCAGGATGGCGTCTGCGGCACTGTTGGAAAGAAAAAGGTTTTAATAAAAGGCAAAATAACTCTTGACAGAGAAAAAACAATCCAGGTGCAAGAGGCCCTCCTGCTTCTGGTAAAACACCTCCCAAAAGCCATTAGTTTCTTTGTTCTATTCTTTTTCTAGTAAATTGCCCTGGCAGGACTTTTTGGTTCCTGTCCAATTAGCTATCCTTAAGTTAGAGGTGAAGTCCCCCAGGCCTATGAGATGCCTTTTTCACCTAACTGGGGAGAGAAACTTCTGGGCTTATTTCCTTTTTCAGGGACAAAGATAGTTTTGTCACTCTGTCAACAGTGGGCTCATTCCTATAGGAGTTAATTGTCCAATTATAGCCTTAGATTTTTAAGTTCCATCCTTGTTTTTCTCTCTTCAGTTCACCATTGTTTGTGTTCTTGGGCCTGAAATTTGGATCAGTTGTCCTTGGTCCCCAGCTAGAGAAGGAATTGTTTTGTCTCCCTACTCGGTGAAGAGAGCTTACCATCCCTTAATTTGAAGCTCAGAACTACACACTAAAGCAGAACAGAATCTGAAAATCTGCCAGCCACGGAACGAGGGACAAAAGGCGATTCTGACAGGAGGAATGCAGGACCTGCATTCATTCCCTCTCACCATCCCCAGAAACAAGAGTGAAACAGCCAGCTAGACCCCTGGGGAGCAGAATGAAGCAAGAAATGTGACAAAACCACAAGACATGAGAAAGAAAAGCTGAGGCTGTCAAGAATATGACAGAGCCTGCAACTGGACTGAGAAAGCTCCAGAGAAATTACTAATCTAAACACTACACGGCAAACAAAGCAAAGAGGGTGTTGTTAAATGCTTCCAAAATGCAGATGAGATCAAGAAATCCCCAAGGAACATCAGGTGCTTTTACAAAAAGCAGAAGCCTTTCCTAAAAAAAAAAAAAAAGCCCTAAATTAATAATGTCCATGTAACTGATGAGAAAAAAAAAAGGTTGATATGAAGCATTATGACTTTAAAAAAAATCTAAATTAATAATGTCCATGTAAATGATGAGAAAAAATAACAGGTTGATATGAAGCATTATGACTTAAAAAAAAAAAATCTAAATTAATAATGTCCATGTGAATGATGAGACAAAAACGTAGGTTGATATGAAGCATTCTGACTTTAAATTTGTGAAATATGCACTTTATCCCTACCCACAAATTCCTCTGAGTCAAAAATTTATTCCTTAAATGATATACTGATGACACTAGGACTGAAAGCCATCCCATCATCCTTGCCCCTGTCATGAGAGGAAAGACATCCCATGTGACATATCCAGCCATACAATCAAGATATCTATCAAGAACTTTAATAAAGCAAAATATTAAATGCCATTTTTTAATCAAGAAATTAGTGTTTATGCTTGTCTACCCATTTCTCAATGTGTACTTCATTTACTCGTTTTTTCCTCTCTAGGATCTGTTTTCTTTCATTCCTTTTAGCTGCTTAATTTCACTGAAAATAAGGATTTTTCCATTAAAAAAAAAACAAACAAAAAAAAACCAAGCAACAGTTTTCTGCTCTTTTCATTTTGTTAAGCCTCATAATCTGTGCCAACCACTATGCCACCAAAATGACTTCGTCTGATATTCTTCCTTTGCAAGTAATAGTTCAAATCTGATGATCTTTTGGAAAACATTACCTCTCATAATGGTATGTATGAGTTCATTACCTCATCTGTCCCAGTTATATTATCCTGCCACAAGAAACACAGTGACTTTTGAACTTTGAGACTTTTCCAGCCCTACAGAGCTGATGATCAGAGGATTTTTGCTTTGTCTTCCTTTGCATTGAATCAGAATAGATTTAGCATCATCTTGACCTAGAGATTGAATTGAACCATTAGCTAAAACTGAATGCTTCTAGAAAATATGTAAAATAGTGCAGTGATATATAATGTAATGGACTCTTTTGAAAGCTCTTCCATATAATTGTGCAGATGTTAAGGAGGTTATTTACTGTGCCTCAGACTTTCATTCTATTTGTTCTTTATGAAAGTTTCTAGATAAATTCATACAAATTGTAGGGAAACTTTTTTTTTTTAAACAAGATTTGCAATCAGCAAATTGCCAACGACAGTTCAGCATACTTTAAAAATGAAGTAGCTAATTTTCTTTCAAAAATCCATTGATTTCCAAGAATTCTTTTTTACCTCAATTAATAAAAGTATACCTTCTCCATATGTATATTTTTACTTTCCTAGACTTCTCAAGCAGCACTTTAAAAAATATTACTAAGAAAAAAGCATAAAGTATGTTGCATTCTGTAAAAGACACCAATTTACATGCCTGACCTATGATTAAGTATTTCATTAGTGTCTCATTCCTCACTCATGGGAGGAAGCTTGGTTTTTTTGGATTTTTTTTGCTGGTATCTGTGATCAGGTGAAAATGCTTCTTGCACAAATCATGAACACCATTAACCTAAACTGCCAGTTCCTGGGAAAATTTGTACAAAGTTTCTCTTCAAATTTCATCCATAAAACTGAAACAGACGTGTAAGAGACTGGACTACCTGCTCCTTGTCATAAGGATATATCATTTGAATTAAAGTCTCTTGCTTTTAGTTACATTATTTTCAGCTCTGATTCTTCTCTAATTCAAAGTCAATTGTGTTTTCTGGCAGGCATACATAGTTTTTTTTCCCTCTGAAGTGCCTTATACTGGAGCATAAAAAGCAATAGTTCATTTGGTTTGAAAATGAGATCATTGTCTCCACGGCCTGATAATAGAATAACTCGTGCAAATAACACATTTTTTGAGCTACAGAAGTAAATCAGATGTACTCTTGAATTCTTTCTGGACTAGTACATCTTGAGTCTTGTGTCCTGTTTCCCACCTCCTCCTCTCAGCAAAGAAGAATTTCGTTCTTCACCTTAGCATAACCAAGATTCCCCCTTCAACTAGCATCTCTTTTCCCCCCTATATCTTCTGATATTAAAATGCTGCAAGTACACCAATAGAAACAAAAACAGCTGAAAAAAAACCCCACTAAAATATTGTTTGTAACAAAGACTAGTAAATTTGGTATTACAAAGACAGCCTATTTTACTTACCAGATGCCAAATAACTGGAAATACCTCCAAAGCCACCTTGGGGCTTATATTTTTTATGTGTCCTGTTGGAAATTGCTTTCATTTTTCCAAGGCTTTCTGATATTTTAACAGCAGACACCTTTTCATATCCATTTGCATGTTCCAAGTCAAACCAAGGGATGAAGGTGTATCCAAAAGATCTCTTTTCAACTGTTTGAAATTACTACTCTGAGCTAAAATCAATGTTCTATCAACAACCTGTTTTTTAAAAGTAATTTCAAAATATAATTTTAGCTATTGACTTCAGCCTGTCCTTTTTTTCTTTCTCTGTGTCCTGTTCTTTCTTTAAATCTGCCACCCATTCTATCTCAAAAGCTGAAAATTTACTGAGAGACTATTGCTTAAAAACAGTAATAATTGTATAGTTTACATTTAGCAGTGATCACCTATTGCCTTCTCACAGGCAAATCAGACTGCAGTTTGTTTCTTGTCAATGCTTTCTCCTTCTGAAAACCTGCATTTCCAGCTGTGAAATAACAAATATCAATCTTCCTCTTCTCCATCTCCTGAATTTTCCAGGACTCTCAGACATGAAAATCAAATATTGTGTGTCTGCAGACTCTCATTAAGGGTTTTTTTTTTTTTTTTTTAGTAACTAGTTGTGGAGAGCTTAATAACATAAGTGTGGAGGGAAGAGGAAGGGAGCAGATAGTGTGGAAAGAGATCAGTCTTGAACAACTCTAATGTTCAATAATCTTCTAGTTTTGCAGGTAATATCCAAATCTTCAATACCTAGATTAACATAAAACACCTCTGATTAGCTTGAAAAATACATTGATCTCATTTTTAACACATCCTTACCTTCCCTTATGGATTTATTCAGGGTTGGTGGTCAAAGATGTCTGCTGCAATCACCCGTGTGTTCTTCCATGGTCTGTCCTCATATCCATCACTCACAAAAAACACCCATACTCTTAATTTTCATCCCCTTAAAGTTTCTACTTTTTTTTTTTTTTTTTTAAAGAAGGTCCATGTGAAAGCATTTAGCTGTGAAAGCTGCTGCATTTTAGGACACAAAAATCAGCCTCTAAGACCAGGCAATGATTTAACTATCTTTATAAAAAGAAGTTGTTTAATACCAAGCATAGAAATGTAACAAGATTTCTGATACTTCAGCTTTAAAACTTTTTTTGTTTTGGGGGTCTTTTTAGTTTATTGTTTCCTCTCCCCCAGTATTTTCTAATTGTACATATTGTAGCAGTCTACAGTATTTCATAACTGGCAAAATTATGGTTGATTCAGGAAAGTGCTTTCAGGAAGTGATCATCAAATAACTAAAATCCTTAAGGGCCTTATCCTGTCCCTGCATTTATAAAAGAAAGGTGCCTACATATTTTTTACCTGCATTTTAGGTACATTTTTTAGCAAGCAAAACTGCCTACAAAGTAAGCAAACTCCCTGTAAATGTTCATCATCCCTCATTTCAGCTGTTGCTTAAGGTGTCTTTGAGGAATTGATAGGAACTGCTGTCAGTAACAGAAATATTGGCTTTCTAAATAAAATTCAATTTTACTTCCTAGAGTTGAAAATGAATAAAACCTGCTCCTTTCAAAGAAACTATTTTTTTTACTGTGCTAAGATGTAACCTCCAGAGCCACTGCTGTGAATCCTTTTTTATCCATAAAGGAGTTAATCAGCTTTACATAGCAAGTGACAGCAAGTGACAGTGTGGTGTGGTGATGAAATCCTAACTTTGTCTTCCACTGTTCCATCAGAGCACCTGCCCCCACAGGTACAGGGGCAGACCAGCTGCATTTCCAAATCCATCACCACATGTTGGTTCATAATCACCCTCCAGCCCCTGTAGCTCCAATGCAACATGAATTTTGCAACATTAATTATGGCTGATAAACATAATGTGAGAAAAATGCTTGAATGCAATAGTTATTAGCACATTTCTATCTGAAATCAGCACATACTTCCATATTTATTAAAATCAGGATGTAATAATTGAATGCATTTTTAATGGTGTTTGGGAGAAAACGTGTCGTTTTTCTTAATCATTTTACTTATTTCACACATAAAATTAAATATAAAATGAAGTCTCAAGAATCATTGACTTAAAAACACCAAGGACCCAAAAAGAATCTTTTACTGAGAAGAAATTTTGAGTTGTGACTTAAATAGGGCTTGAGTGGGAAGGGGTTATTTATTTCAATAGCTAGAGCATATCCATAAGGCTCTAAGGAAGTTAATAAGGATTATAACAGTTCTCACTCTTTCTTCACACCACTTCAAAAATCTGCAAATAAAAATGAGGATAAGATGTTTGCTGTTAGGAATCTGGAATTCTAATAGATCAGAAGAGGCATCAGTACTAAGCCATGAACATTAATACTTGTACAGCAGCTATGATCTTGGTTTTTTAAATGGGAGACACCTCCAGGCAGATTTTACAAAGAATTCTGAAACCAGAAGCACAATTAGCCCAGGGTCAACAGCCTAAATTATGACTCAGTCCAGGGACATCAGATCATAAATCAATATCTCTGATAAAAAGAACAAAAGCAGAAGTAAGCAGGTTGCATACAGGCAAAGACATATCGAGTAGCAATAATGTCTTAGCCTAAGTATGAAGAGGAAATGAAATTAAAAACTATGATACAACAGCCCTGTGTTGACAAAATTGCTATATTTTTCTGGGGAAAAATATTAAAAAAAGTTAACCTAGGACCGTGGTGTTTAATGCCTTGTAACTGTGAACCTTAGTGATCTAATTTCATGTTCAGACTCTAGCTATAGACTCTCATAGATAACTTTACCCATATTAACAAAGACTTCAACAGGATAAAACAAATACCAAACATACAATATTCATCTGAAGGGAATAAGTTCACTGTAGCATGAATAAATAATGCTTTGTGAAAGTTTGAGTTTGAGACAACCTTAATAAAAGAATGGCAGAAAGGCTTGGATTGGAAGGGACCTCAAACATCATCTTAGTTCCAGTCTCTCCCCTGCATGGGCAGGGATGTCTCCCAGTAGATCAGGTTCTCAGGGCCCCATCCAATCTGGCTTTGGGATGGGGATGAGGAAACCTTATTTAAAAATTAAAAATAAAAAATAAAAAAAAAGAAAAAAAAGGACAATTGGGTCATTTTAAAGAGAAATATGTCCAAATGTGAACAGGCACAATTCTGTCTGCCTCCATCACCTCAGCTGCCATCTCTGAGGAAGGGAAACTGCAGAAACCAGTCTCCCTGGGACACAGCTCTGGAGTATCAGTATCTGCCAGCCAGGCACCATGCTTCTCCCACTTGAAGTCCTCTCCTAGGCTGAGAGACCACAGGAGCAGAAGGCATTGCAAAGCCAAGAGAATTTCCTTTTTCACTCCACAGAAATACGACAGCCTCCCACATTAAATAAGTGTTGTGGTTACCAATTCCTTCGGTTTTGAACTTGCCTTAAGCTGCTGTTAGAGAATTATTTCCTTCTTTGACAGTTTGCTGACATCTTGCTAGCATGGGTGAAGTCATCACTAAATTCCCTTCTCAAGACTCACTGTAAACTCGATGGGAAAGTAAACACTTTGCACAATGGGTTTTTTTTGCTTGTGCATTCCTCCAGTTGCTTTTGCAACACAAGCAGCTTTGCTCAGCAGCAAATCCTATTCAAGTAGTTATTGTGATTGCCTGCACTAACATGAGACACCCATTTAAGAAGATTACAAAATAATGATGAAATTGCAGCATTACTACATTGTAAATCTCATCAGTGAGGATAGAGAGAAGCTCTCAGAAAGTAACTGATTGTTATTTCAAGTTTCTCCATTTCTATTATCTGACTTCTCTGAAATAAGGAAACTAAAGACATGGATATTTTGAACTTAATTAAATATTTCAGATGTAGTTGTATGTAATGCCTGTATTGTAGTTTAGCTTCACCCCAGAGTTAACAAATGAATAGCAGGTGATTAAAATGCTGTTTATTGCTCCAGTAACTTTTTTCCTAAGCATCTATGTTGGCACTTTAAACCACCTTGTGAAATCAGGGCAGCATCAGCTTGTGCACTGGGCATTTTTGTACCACTTGAACTATTTAAAGTGCTTAAAGCTCTGAAGCATCTATCTGCTGAAAGACTCAGTAAGATATCCACTACTTTAAAATTATATTGTTAACAAATATTCAGCTAAACAAGTTCAAGAGTTCAGATTGATTGCTATAATCAGGCTGGGGAGGCACCAGATCTAGAAAATTTAAATGCTGGATTGCTTTTACTGTTTATCTGAGAGGCTCAGTTTCAGGCAAAATTGAAGACTACTGGAATTACCTAAAACTTCAGTCCCATCACAGAAACAAACTGGCTGATCTTGTTGTAGGACACCTGACTCCCTGCAGATAATCTCAGAAAAATATTTCCCTTTTCTTGCCCCTAATTGCACACCTTGAGGGGTTTGTACCTTTCTGTGCTGTACTGGGGCCACGTGCTCTGCAATGAAGGTGGGAATGCTGGCTGCCTCCAGGACTGAGCAGTGCATCATTAAAAAATGAGCAGCTGCTCTTCTCAGCTTGGATGTATTGGCACTTTTTACATCTCTGGCACCCTAACAGTGTTGTGAGTTACTGAGAGTAGTCAGTGCTCTCACTTGGCCTGAACACCTTTTTTGAAGCAGTTTATATAATCAACAGAGCAATTCATGCCCATATTCACAAGTGGCTCGCACAGCCAGGCTCTCACTCAAAGTATTGGAAAGCACATTACCATATGTATAAGGTTTTATGTACAGATATTCTATACACATTCATACCTAGATATGTCTTAATTTAACATGCTTTCTGGAAAGGACAAATATATCTCTTATAGGGAAAATCAAACATAGATATGTTTTAATATAAAACACTTTCTCAAAAGGACAAACCTGAGCAAGTGGAATATTTCTCCTACTGAAGTTAATAGTAAATAACCTCAAGAATACATCAAGCTTGGGACAAAACAAGAAAGATTATTACCACAATTAAACTTTGGCAAGGAGCTTTTGGGTGTGACATTTTTGGTGAAGCTAGCGGATCACAAATGGTAGTTGACAATGAATAGCTATAACCCACTACCTTTGCCTCTGCTTTGTTCCTTAAAGCAAAGTAGGTACTCCAAGGACAGGAGTATGCAAGAAAAACTGCATGTCTTACATGCAGAGAGATGAATAAAATGTAAAAAAAAAAAAAAATCTAGTTCTCATTTATCAGGAATACCCTAGCCACAAATAGGGCTCTATTTGAGCTACCTGTTCAGGTGAGGTATCTTGAAAGGATTTTTATATTATACAATTAGCTGAGAGCTGGGTTGCATCTCTCTTGTGGGTAAGGCAGCTGGCAGGAGCATATCTTTGCACTCCCACTGCACTGCAAGTATCTCTGCCCCAAGACATTCTGGGCTTGCAAAATACACAACTGTTATTAGCAACTATTGACCTAATTTGTTAAACTTTAAATTTGTTGATCTTTAGGAAAGATTCTGGTTGCAGAAGGTGCATTTTCATACTCCTCGCTGCAGCTTGCCCACACAGAAGTTGATCTTATTTCCATCCAGAAAGGAAAGAGGGATTTTGCTGTGATCATCAGAGGCAGAAGAGACCTTAAGACCACCTTGTTACAACCCCCCTTGCCATGGACAGGGACATTTTCCATCAGAACAGGTTGCTCAGAGCCCCATCCAACCCAGCCTTGGACATTTCCAGGCATGGGGCATCCAGAGCTTCCATGGGCAATCTGTGCCAGGGACTCTCTATCCTCACAAAAAATTTCTTCCCAATACCTAATCTAAACATATTCTCTTTCCTCTTAAAGCCAGTTCCCCTCTTTCTATTCCATTCCCCCTTGTCCTATCATGGACAGGAGAGAGATGCAGGGATCAGCAAGAAACCCTGTCAAGAATTTGTTTTTATTGTAAGGCATATTCTCATTCTCAAATTCTTGGTCTGGTGATCCTATTCTAATCATTCTAGTTTTTAAGTAATTTGAGAGATTTCTATTGCTTGAAAATATTCCTTTGTTATAGTTTTTATAGCCAAATGTTAAAACATCTGAACTTCTTTGGGAGGGGAAAAAAACAACAACTTAGTGTCATAGTTAGAGTACGCTGTATTTAAAAGCAGCATTTTCCCTAAACGTAAATGTTTTACTTTTGAAAAACAAAGTAAAGATAAACATGATTGTGCTTTCAGATTTCAAATGGCTTTTGGCAGATGACATATGTTCCCCAAAAGCATACTTTGGGGACTTGGGCCTTGACAGAAGAAAAGCCCTAAAAGGATAAGCAACCAAGAGATATATTCCATCTCTGTTTTCAGTGATGCTATAATTTGTAGCATTTACAACAAAAACAACAAATGAGTATTCACAAAGCAACAGCTGCCCTTCTCTTCAAACTACTCTTAAAGATTATCTCTGTCATGATGTTTACAAAACTTGACAATGGTTAGGCAGATGATGTTCTCCAATTGCTTATTACTTGTGCCAAAGATGAGAATCATTTCATTCCTAAAAAGAGTTTCTTTTATCTCCTTTTTGTGTTTGTCTTGGTGAATAGAGGTCATGTTTTCCCCTATGTTCCAAACAGGTAATAATGATAGAGATCCTAGATGTCATCATTATTAAAGAAAAAGGAAAGAAAATCATGTTTATTTTTCTACTGGAGCCCAAGTTTTCAGTTACAGACCATTATGGGCAGCAAATGACTCCTGAATTTATGCTAGGTAATAATTTACTCCAATAAACTACATCTAATCATTCCTCATAGGTAACTATATCATTTTAAAAAATCTGATGTGGGAAATCAGATTTAAATGTCAAGTTGAAAGAAATCCACCAAGCATATCACTCAAGGTAGCCCAGGAAGGCTAACATTAAACAGAAGGAAGGAACACAATAAATAAAATAAAATAAGATAAAATAAAATATAAAATAAAATAAAATAAAATAAAATAAAATAAAATAAAATAAAAAAAAAATAAAATAAAATAAAATAACATAAAATAACATAAAATAAAAAAAATAAATAAAATTTAAAATAAAATAATAAAATAACAAAATAAAATCAAAAATAAAAGAAAATAATAATAAAATAATATAATAATAAAATAAAATAAATAAAATAAAATACCACCGAACAAAACCAAACCCAAACCAAAAATGTATACCCACCATAAACCCAGAGGTAATTTTTTAGATACAAAACAAGGGATTTTCAGGCAAATAAAGAACACTTTAGGAGTACTGCTGAGATTCAGCAATATCAAAACAGGCAGCTTTCATGAGCTGCCTTAAAATTCTTTAGCTATTGCTGTTTCTGGCACAAGTGAAATAAAACCACACTTGATATCAAGGCTGGTATGATTGCAGCTCCAGGGGTACAGGCAGCCAGATTCATCTGTCACCTTGCCTCCACCTAGTACAGATCTATGTGATAGTTGATCTCAAAATATCTTATCACACTGGATTTCTCACCACACAAACTGGGAGGAAATGTGGAGGTGAAAAAAAGCTGTCCTAAAACTCCAGTGCTTCCAGAACCCTTTGAATACTAAAGGATCAGCTTCTAATTCTGCTGAAATTGTGAATTCCTCTCTCTGGGACGGTGATTTCTGACTCCCAAGAAAACAGCCCAACTCTCAGGCTTTGGGCATTCTCTGAGAAAACTGGGTTTCTCCAATTCTGAATGGTTGGGGACAGGGAAGGAGGGAAAGGAAATGGAAATACATTCCCCATTCACCTAAAAACAATCCAATGATCAGATGATTCATATCAGTCAAGTGTTAAAGAGCTATATAGAATATTCTAAAGATAAAAATCTCCTCTGAATATGTATATAAAATCTTGAATGATTTATTGAGTACTTCAACAAGTTCAGCAGTAACCCAAGAAGCACAGGGCTGGAATTGTTCAAACAGTAGCTAATATTCAAATAACCCATCAAAACTGTATTTCCAACAGACTGGCATCATGAAAAGAATTTTGGATAAAGGGGAACAGATGAAGAGAAATAGCAAAAAGAACTCAGAGGAGCTGTCAAAGTCCCCCAGGACAGTTTTAGACAGAATTAGGACACCATTTGCAGGGAAAGTTGTTGTTATGGACACTGAAGGCTCAGCCCCAGCTCTGCATGAAGAAAGCAGTCAGAGAGGAACCTGACTGTTCAGCTCCGATCAGAATTAAATTTACATTTATTTAGTCTCGTAACTTGTGGGTTCTAAATTTTAAAGTAGCAGTTCAGCCTCAGACTGGACTTTAATATTGGATACACATCCAGGTGAAAGGGAAAAGCCCTGGGGAGCTCTCTTCCTGAGAAATCTGAACAAAACTGGGCTATGGAGGCACATCCAGGACACTGATCTATCCTTCAGAGATGCGAGAGTTAAGGAACAACCCTCCAAGTTAAACACTGGCAGGCAGCATTGGGTAGCTGCAAGTGCAGGTCGAGAGACACCATCTGGGAGGTGGTGAGTGATTCTTTGGAAAAGCACTTCAGGTGGCACACAGCAGCAGGGTCACAGCCTCAGAGTGGGGTTTCAGGGCTTATCTCAGCATCCCTGGCTGCTGAATCCCAGCTATAAATCACAGCAACGACTTGTACCTCACTTTCCCATGTCTTTGGTGAATGCTGTAGGCACTTTCTTTTTCTCTCCTCCACAGGCCCAAAGCTTGGCCTTGTTAATCTTTGATTAGAGATTAAAAACAGCTTTAGAAGAAGGCAGATGGCTCCGAAACAGCACAGACCGTAGTGTTGGGTTATTCTTAGTAAAAGTAAAAAAAAAAAAAATTCTAAATCTGCACCAAATAAAAGTGACATTTATAAAAATTCCACTGGGACATTAGGCCACAGATGCAGGTGATTCTTTTTGCCATGAAAGGGCAATAATCTGGCTTAGAGTCCAAGGGGCACTTTCTTCTTAGGAAAAACCTCCAGTTCAGCTGGGCACAGTATTCTGAGAATCTGGACCTGGCTTCTCACCCCAGCATTTCCTAATGGCCAGCTTTAGACATTTCCCCTCCCTGCTATTGCCTGCTATTGCCTCTGTATCCCACTCAGCACCTCCCTGTGCACAGTGTGAGGTTACTCAGCAACTTATCCAAATTTCAATAGACAGTGCAGTTTTCAAGAGTTAGGGGACACAGTGACTTCAGTAGCTGGAGCTCTTTTCCAGTATTCAGTATTTATTTTGTAATGATACAATAAATGTTTTGAACCATTTGAAGAGTAGGGATTGCTAAGCAGTCAATTTATCAAATTACTGAGCTCCAGACTGTGGAATATACCCTAACTTTCTGATGGAATGGAAGTAGGAGGAGGAGAGTAAATATTTCTCTTAGTAAATACTGAGAGACTGAAGAGATATATTATAAATACACACTGAAATACAGAACATTGTAAAGTAGCAACCAATTAAAGCCTTTATATCTCTCTATTTCTTATCTCTATCTCAGCTCTTATCTTATACAACCTTTGAATAGAAAAGACCATTCTAAAGGCAGTAAGGGGAGTCCAAGGTAGATAAGTGATTATAAAGTCTCTGAGAGGCACACAGGGTCTTTAGAAGAAAGGATGAAATTTAGAAATTGATACTTCCTCTGAATGCTCAGCCACAAGACTCTCCACACTGCTCTAGGTGATCTAGACACAGACAGCAGGAGTCACCTTGGTTCAGAACTCTGCAAAATTGCCATCCTCCTTCCAGAGAAGGGAGTTTTGCAGTGGCAACATTCTGCAGGGCACAGAGCTGAACAAAGACACTTGGTCTTTCAGAAGCAGCTGACACCTTAGGCCAGTCAGTCAGCCAAGAGTACTCACACAGATTTGATAAAATGAAGCGATGGTGCAAAGCCTACTTCCAGCAAAAGAAAGTAATTTAGGCCACTACTTACGATATTAATTTCCAACAGAGGTTCACTGACTAAGGGCCAGGTAGATACCTACAGCAAGCACATGCACACAACTTAACTGTACCAAAACCCTTCTCTTCTTTAAATCTCTAAAATTACTGTGTAAAACTTGGCACAGCGATGAGTTGAACTACAACAATTATTTCCCTAAAACCAGAGCTGGCAACATGCTCTACATTGCTGGCTTGCATAAATACCACTTCTCCAGGTGGTTTAATGCACCATTCAACAAGTCATCACAGGCTGCTGTAAATCATTTGTGCATATTTCAGGCAGCAGCTGTTAGGAAGCCTCACAGGTCTAGATGTAAATCACATAGCTACAGACTTCTTGGGAGAGGTGAGCACAGATCATACCAAGATAATTCTTGTATTAAAGAAAGGAAAAGAAATGTTAAAATAATGCTCTAGATTTGGAGCATTTTCTTTCACTGATGAGTTGGAAGTTAACAGACCAGCTCCAGCTAAAGAAACTGACTGGAAATCATGGTGGTCAGTTTATTCTTTTTTGAAACATGCAGCCTCAGGATATGGCAAAAAATGTTTTATTCAGAACTAATTTTAAGTTAAAAAAAAGATAAAGGGGAAGATAGTGTCATGTATAAATAAAAATGTTAAAGACAGAAATTCACCTGTCTGATCCAAATCCCAATTAGATGGGCTAACTTTGAATTTGAAAGCTGGATTTGGGTTAAAGCACAAAGGTTTTAAACCTCTTTCAAACTCATGCAAAGTTAGTCAGCTCAAGAAACAAGTTTTACCTGTTCTCCAAAGCCTTCTGGCTTTCTAGCTGAAAATCTAAACTTGGCCACTCTGAAAAAAAAAGAAATGTGTCATGGAATTGAGCCAAAAAACTTAATGCAAGTTCAGGCATTTAAATATACTAAGGCTGAAAAGCCACACTATACTGGTCATGAAATTCTAGCAATCTTTCACTATCTGCTTGTTCACAGCAATAAAAAAAATATAGTTATGAGTTTCCCAGAATAAATAATTTAAGTATTAAGAAAATTAATGAGCCAGAATGCTGTTGAAAAAGAATGTGTGTTTCAGAGATTTTATGTATGCAAAAACTTTTAAACCTGCATTTACAAACTTTAAATAGATTTTTAAAAAACTAAATTTTTTTATGGAGACCTAAAATCTCTACTGCCCTATTCCCTTTCTCCCTATGATTTTGCCTATATCTTCTGAGCACACCAACCAGACCTTTTCTCAGTTTAGCTTTAGTGAACTTTAAAATAAACCAATTCTTCTGTGTAAAGCCAAAATACAGTGTTTCAGATTGACACTGGAACTCACTGAAACTGTTGAATTCAGCTGCATGCATCCACCTTTAATTAAGATTGCTGCAAGTGCAGGTATTCCCAAGCCGTCCAAAGCATGACCTGCTGAGGAAATCAAGCAACCAGGGTCAGAGATTCTACCTGGAAATTATTTTCTCCATTAAGAAGACATGAGAGAAGATAAATGGCTCAGAGAGAAAAGCATTACCCAGGCAAACTCTGGTAGGACAATGCTGCAGGGGATTCTCCCTTGGGAAAGGTGGGAGAAGCAGGAGCTGCAGCTGTGACCAAGCATCTCCTCTCCTCCTGTGCTCAGGCAGACACCTTTCTGTACGTGTCTGAGAATGAATAAGAGAGCATCAAAGGTTAATCTGGTGTCACAACACGACACACAGTGCCTTGGCTGCTGCTCACCTCTGCAGGCTGGGTGGGTGACAAGGAGGAGCCTGTCAAAAGCCAGGGCACTTCTGTTATTCACATCCCCTTCTCTTGAGTACATACCGAAGAAAATGCAAGGACATTTTTAGTCATCTTCACACTGGATGCACATACATAGATAAAAACACACACACGGACACACACACAATCTCTTTGGAAGCCATAAAAACAGATAAGCCATTCTCAGCACTGCTCCAGAGCCTTCTGGAATTACACTGCTCCTAACACAGGCACTTAGACAGGACCTCTCATCACTGTGGGGACCAGTCCACTTTGCAGCTCACAGTCACAATACGACACGAAAGGAATGACACTCGCACCCTGAGCTAAGGTAAAAAAGGGGCACATTTATTTCTGGACTTCAATACTTACAGAATTCTAAAAGTGACCATGGATTGGAGGATGAAATTGCTATTTCTCCAACCACACTAATCAAACTAAAAATCTATTAATTCTCTCCTCCTCAAAAAAAAAAAAAAACAAAAAAATACAAAACTATGACTGTGTTCACAGGGGTCTTAGGATGAGGGAAGAGACAAGGATCTGACTCCATGTTCCAGAAGGCTTGATTTATTATTTTATTATATATATTATATTAAAACTATACTAAGAGAATAGAAGAAAGGATTTCATCAGAAGGCTAGCTAAGAATAGAAAAACAAGGAATGATAACAAAGGTTTGTGGCTCAGACTGTCTGAGCTAGCTGGGCTTTGATTGGCCATTAATTAGAAACAACCAACATGGGCCAATCACAGATCCACCTTTTTCATTCCACAGCACCATATAATCAATGTTTACATTTTGTTCCTGAGGCCTCTCAGCTTCTCAGAAAGAAAAATCCTAAGGAAAGGATTTTTCATAAAAGATGTCTGTGACACAAAACAATCATTATTGACACTAAAAAAATGCATTAAAAACTCTATTACAAAAATGTAAACATCAAAAACTTTTTAAAAACTTAAAAAAAAAAACCAAAACAACAACACAACACTAGCCAAGCAAAGTGCAAGCAGGAAACAAAACTGGATCCTTGCTCCAGAATGCCCTATAACCAAAATACAGGATAGTGCCAGATTGCACCAAGGGAGGTTTTGATTAGGCATTACGAAAAACTTCTTTATAGAAAGGATTGTCAAGCACTGGCAAAGGCTGCCCAGGGAAGGGGTCGATTCACCATTCCTGGAAATGTTCAAAAAATGCTTGGATATGGCACTTGAGGACACTGTTCAGTGGTTAACATGGTGGTGGTGCTGGGTTGATGGTTGGATTTGATGATCTAAAAGATCTTTTCCAATCATAACAATTTTGTGATTCTCAGAACTAAAGGAAAAACAAAGCCATGCAGGCAGTAAAAAAAATATAAACAGGTGTCCTGCTTCAAAACTTCCACTTTAATCTAAAAAATGGAAACTTTTGATGGACATCAGGTTGTGTGTCCCTGAAGTGGAATATGGATCTCTAGCTTTTATGAAAGTAAAGTATTTCAAAGAAGACATAGAAAAGACATCTCAGATATAATGCCTTTCTTCAGGAAAGAATCTCTCTCAATATCAGTTCATGACACTGCAGACTTTGATGCTGCTTTGACAAATATTTTCTCTAAGGTGAACTTTAAGTTCTTTTAGTTTAGTTTTACCATTTTATTTTTTTCCACTTTTAGTTTATGTAGGAATTGCATTGAAATGATAACCTCTATTCCCTCAAACAGACAGATTGGAGAATAAAGACCATTTATTTCTATTAAACTGTACTACTTCTTATTAAGGTTATCCAGGCCACTAGCTCATGACAAAATATCTTGTTCAATGTAATTTCAATTTTGACCTGCAAGCAAAAGCAGAAGAAGATACACTTGAAAGACCACTGCAAGGTTTATTTTTTAAATTTCTTTAAGAAAAAGAAAAAAATGACAAAAAGTTATTTGTAATTCTGAAAAACTAATGAAAAATTACCCTGATATTTTTTTCTTCCAATTTTGAAATGGCCTGCAATTTTCCACATGTTGTTTTAAAATTTTGTCTCATGTTCTTGCCTTAAATTTTTTGTGAAAGGCAAGTTATCTCCTCATTCCACATTGCTTTGCAATCTCAAAATAGTCATCTAACATGAGAACACAGTCAGAGCTGTAACAAGCAGAGCTGCCAAGATAACAGCAAGAAATTCCATCCTTTGCTTTCACCTTAGTCTAAAATGTAAAGTACAGCATTTTAAAATGTTTCATTTTGAACTATTATTTGAAGTCTAGATTGAAAAAAGGTGAAATGAGCTATGCCATCTGAAAAGCTTCAGTTGAGTTTCAATTCAGATTTTCTTTTTCTCTTTTAATGCATGAGCTTAGAGAAGAAATTATTTCCCTGTTCTCTAACTCAGTCACTCAATTTTCCCTTGCACAATTTTCATGGACTGCCATCTCTAGCTCTTCCAATTTTTTTCCTTCCATTCATCTGCTGTCATTTCTTGAAGCATAATGTAATGGCATCTTACACAGTGGCACAAGATAATGGTTTATTTCTTTGCTCTTGCTATGTTTAACAAAGAACACTTTTCTATGCAAATGTTGAGCCTTTTCTGTAAAAGGACTGCAACTTTTCAAGTCTCCATTTGAGCTTTGAAATTTTCTTCTAAAAGCCCCCTAAAATCTTTTAAGTGTAATTGTACCTTCCACTATTTTAACATTTTCCAAGAATCAAAAGCACATGTTTTCAGTTTTGCTGGAAAACTTTTTTCCTGTATAATATAAGACTGTGGTTTCTAGTCCCTGTATTTCATGAATTTACAGTCATGAAGTTATACCTACATGAAGAGTTGTCAACAGTCAAGACTGAAAGTTGCTCATTTACACCTCAAACAGCAGCTGATGCACAGGAAGGAAAAATCTCTCTGTTCTGGACTCAAAATGCTTTGAGCCTTCTTAAAGCACTAGTGTAGAGCAGAAACAGAATGAAACAGTTCCAGTAAAACAAATGAAAAAAGAAAACCACCTTTGAGACATTTCTCCAAACTAGTCTGTTACACGTGGCCTAGTGGAAGGTGTCCCTGCCCATTGGAAGAGGGGCTGGAACTGGATCATCCTCAGGGTCCTTTCCAACTCAAACCATCCTATGATTCTACAACATGCTCTAATTTGTCATAAGTGGTGTAAGTGGAAGTTTGTATCTTCTTCTCTAAATTCACAAAGAAAGGCAGAAGAACACAAGCACAGCTAAGAAAAGTAAGAAGTCGAAAAGTAAAAAGTCAAAAGTAAAAAGTCGAAAGTAAAAAGTCGAAAGCTTTCGAGCTTTCTTTCCAAGCTACTTTTTCGAGTTTTCGAGCTTTCTTTCCAAGCTACTCTCTCCAGCACCATATAAGAAAGTCCTGATTCAGAATAGCATTATTTCACCAAAAGAAGTGTTTGCAGGTTAATTTCTTTGCCAATCCCCTGTTTGGCCCAGGACCATGGGGAAGCATTTCAGCTCCAGCCTTGCCTCCTCTGAGCTACATTTGGAGAGCCAAGAATTTGGTACCCACCAATTCTCCAAGGAAAGCAAGAATATAAATACCACATCTAAAGCAAGGTCTACCTCTTTCTCCTCACTTTGTATCCAACCAGGAGGCACTAATGAGGCAGTAACTGATGGTAATCTGTGTTGTGATGCTTGAACACTAAGAAACAAGTAGAAAGTCATACAACTAAGGCTGCTGAGGACAAAACTGATATCCCAGACCACTTGCAGAGCAGTTATCACAATAACATGGCTTAAAATAAATGAACAAACTTTAGTATTCAGTTTTGTTTCTGTTACAGAAGTTAGATGAAGCTTGACACTGATTTTCTTAAACATGATTAATTTTTTTTTAACTACTTTGATGAAAGGGCACATTTTGATGCAATTATGTTCAAACTGTCTTCTTGGCATGTAAAGCTTACCAGTTGTTTCACTTGAGGAAGGAAACAGATGTAGGGATAAGGAGTGGTTAGTAAACCTTGAACTTATTATTTATGAAAAAAACATCCTAAAATGAAAATAATAAATGGAATACAATGCTACTCTCAGGGTAACTGGGACAGGGAAGACAAAGGAAGCTTAAAAGCTAAAAGAACACTTGAATATTTTCAAAATAATCCACAAAATCCTGTATTTCAAGTAATTTAAAAAAAAAAAAGGAAAAAATAAGATTTTTAGCTAATATTAGGATGAAAAAATTCCAGTTTTACTGGACATCATGCCATAGATTTCCCTTTCTATTGCCTTGGAAAAGCTGTGCTTTTGGACTCTGCTCAGTTTGAGCAAGCAAGGAACTTAGCCCTGTGCACTATACACTGTGCTTCAGTACAAAAGCAAGAACTAAGATTTAAGCCTATGATGTTTTGGCTTCTACATCAGCCACATGAAAAGAGAAATACCTTATTTATATATATATATGTATGTTTATAACTGAAATTAATGATGCTCTCATTTTTGAACCTCACTCTGACCCCTTCTTGAATTTTTAAATGCCTTTTGTATGACTCCTGACCTCAAGTTAATAATCAGTGCTCATCCTAAATCACAAGTCTTAAGTACTGGAGTCCCCAAACCTTGTCCTTTCCCCTCTGAGAAATATTTTATCATTGGGTTGCTTTAAAGGCAAATTTGTAACATTTATATACAGGAAGGACATTGAAAAAAAACTCCACTAAAACAGAAAAAAAAAAAAAGTTAAATATTACAACTACTTTTAACATTTCAAGTAATGGCTGCATGGTTTCTTTATATTTTGCTTAAAAGGGATTTTATTTGGAACAGAGAAGCATTCAGATCATCAAAAGATAAAATGAAAGATTAACTCACAGCCCTGAAGTAGTCTATCACATGTTATTATGAACTTTGATGCACATCTTGGATATGTGGTGAAACTAGGTCCAAATAATTATCCTGAGCCAACCAAGGAAGAATGAGTGGTGGGCTCAGTTACATCAAAAGCATGCCAGGCCTTCCTTACACTTATTTACATTTTTTTACAAGCTGAGATTTTAAAGGCAGAACCCAAAATCTGCTCTAAAATAATTTAAACAATATTAATGCAATTATAAAATAACTGGCAATCAAAATGTATTCCACAATGTTGACCAAGCATTTTTTTTTCATTCTAATAGACAGCTAGAGAAATTTTCTTTAAAATACTCAAAGCTTTCAACAACAGCAAAATACATTTTCACCTCAAGAATATGAGTTAATGCTTTATATGCCCTGAATGATAAAGGTAACTATTGCCAGAGAACAACCTCTGTTACTCAGCAGTATAAAAAATGGTGGCCTGACACATTTAAAAACTGAAACTATCAGCTTATCCATAAGAAACTCACAACAGGGACAGGAGCAATATAAAAATTCAGATCTCTTCACAATCATTATGACTAATTCTGATGAAGGATTACCTTGTGCTTACATTTGTGGAAGTCTGTGATATGCAGATTTGCACCCCCAAAAAAACCTAAACTGTAAATATTGCATTTACAGCTGCTCCTGTTAGATGTCTAGCTATACATTTATTTAGGAATGGGAGCATGATAGATACACCCACTGCCATGGGTATAAGCAACGATACAGAATGACTAACACCAGCTTAATTTGTTCTTTGAAGAGCTCATTGAACCTTTACATATCAGTTTCCTCATTTTCAAATGCATGTTTTTACAGTTATTGGCATTCAGAAAAGCCTGTTACGCTTTCAAGTGCATCATTTCTTAAAGAATCTGAGTACACAAGATACAGTCATTGGGGAAAGGATGGGTAGAAGAGAAGGAACAGGAGGGTTATGATAGTACTTCTCCCTAAGGACTTCTGCAGTTTAAATATTTTATTTTGCATTTTTTTATGTTAATCTGACTTTTCAGCAATTTTATTTTAAATAAAATCAAATTAAATGTAATAAAATTTCACTAATGTATCATTTCAATTTTAAATTACATTTATTTTTGATAAAGAGGGCAAAACAGTGAAGAGGGGCACTTAGAAACATCAACATGCAGCATCCTCTCTCCCTAGATTCAAGATCATAATCAGCTACATTTTCATGACAGGAAGGATATATTCAGAGCTACCCAAGAAGACTCTGGAAATAAAGAGTTGTTTATGTGCCTTCTGTCAACATACAATTCAAATCTCGGCCAAGTCCTCCTCCTTTCCATCATGGACTAATGGCCTCTGGGCAACTGCCAAGGAAGAACAAAGGATATGCCCATGTCACCGTCTGAGGCATTTGATGGCAATTCCACATCACTGCACTGGTGTCTGCTGGTGACAGCAGAGCAGCCCAACAGCTGCTGCCTCTGATGCTGAAGCAGACCCAGCTCTGCAGAAAAGAAACCAGCACTGGCCAGACCTGATGAGTATATTAAGCCCAGCTTCTGGAGTTGGTCTTGCTCATTCTGCATAAAAACTGGCCCAGGAGCAGTAGATCACCTGTGAAAAGTCTCTTGCTGCATGAACTTTGAGTACACTGAGCTATTAAAAAACCCCCTTTTAAAGGTTGCAGTGACCCTTTGATTCGAAAGTTTCCTTGCATACAAATGGAAAATTCTCCCACCTTCCTCCACCAGATGTCTTACCCCATCCCTTCCTCTAATGAAATTTCCTCTTTTTTCTCTCTTCTCAGTTCTGTGGCAGCTGACACCATAAAAGATAGATATAGAACCCTGCAGAACACCACACTAACCTTTCATGCTGATAAAGGGGACCTTTAAAGGGTTTGGCTGCAGCCTGTAGACTCTAGCAATAGTGATTTGTGCTGTCACCTTTACAGATGCATGATGAATTTCAATTATCTGAACATCTGTACTGGACATATCTTGTTTGGTTGTCAAAAGAGACATCAGAGACCTCCTTTGACTCCCATTGTACAGATCCTCCACCTGAGGAATTCACAGGTGTCACAGACATATTTCATGAAAAAACCTCTCATTAGGATTTTTTCTCCTGAGAAGCTGAGAAGTTTCAGCTTCTCCATGTTTTGCTGCTTTGGAATGTGATTTGGAGAATTGTTTACCCAGCATGTGAAATTGTTTTTACTTGATGACCAATGGCAGCCGTCGAGGCTGTGAAAAGTGACAAGATTTTATTATCATTCCTTTCAATTCCTTTCAAGCCTTTCTTCTATTCTTTCAGTAGAGTTTTAATATATCATTTTCTTTTAAAATACATAATGAAATAATAAATCAGCATTCTGAAACATGGAGTCAAGATTCTCATCTCTTCCCTCATCCTGGGACCCCTGTGAGCACCACCACACGCAAGGATCCTCAGAAACCATATTCAGTTACAAGGACCAGAAAGGTTGGGCATTTTTCTTCTTAAATCATTGCAACAATGTCAAAGGCAAACTGAAAGTTCTTTAAAGCACTTCTGACACACCAAGTAGCTTCAAGAAAATCATATCTCTGACCTCATTTAATGCATTTCACATTACTTTCACCACCTTAATGTCACGCACTCAGGTAATCGAAGTACTTCTGATTTCTTTCCTGTTCTACTTCATTTTGCAGCATCTCCTCAGCTGTGCAGGCTTTGGTGGCATGCAGCTGAAACACATCTCTTGAGCTGGTTAGGAGTCTCTTACGATGAAATCAGAGGCAAGGTTCATTATTTTTATGTTACTGCTATGCAAGCACATCTCTGCATCACAGGCTATTGAAGGGAATTTCCATGTCAATCCAAGCAACATCACACCAAAGTTAATATGACAACTCATGGAAAAATCATAAGAAAATAATTCTGTTTGAGAGGACTACAGGTCTCAGAGTGGAACTGGTGAGAAAGTCATGCAGCATCACAACCTGCAATGCAGCTGCTGTGTTCAAGTTTCACTTTTGCATAGAGTAAGGAGCTAATGACAGCTGTGAAGTTCAAAGGATGGGCTCTGCAGACAGGAACAGTTGAAGAGTTCATCATCATTGCTTTTCTAATATTATGTACATACAGGAGAAGAGATAGGATTGTTTTTTGTAAAAAATTAGTATCCTGTAACACACTCACAGTTTGAGGATGGAATTTTTAGAGATTAGTTTAAAGACACTGATCTATAGTTTTTTTATGACAGCATTTTTAAAAAAATCTATTTAAGATCCCACCAGTGCATACTACCAAATTAAGTTTCCTTTAGTAACAAGCATATTCATCTGATATTAAGCATTTCAGTATCAATACTAGAACTCTGCATTTGCAATGTTTTAGTTGCATAAAAGACACAAGCTTATCAAACATCTTTCAAGGGCAAAAAAGCAGTTCTATAACAAAACAGCCTGGGTAGGTTTTCTAGTAGAGTCTTTTCTTGTTGTCTCTTCATTTGGTACAATAATTTAACAGTTTCTCACTATCTTTCCCTAATAACAAAAAATTACTTTGCTATAATTACAGAGTTTTTGTGTTGTTAAATGGAAAAAAAACCAAACCCAAAGCTGAATTAGACATTTCATAGAGATTTCAAGCCTTACTATTTCAAACTAAGCTCAAGTAGATAGCAAATCCGATGTTTATGAAATCTGGGATGCATCAGAGAAATGTGTGCCATTAAAAGAGACTTCTCTGCATCACTTTATCTTGGTATTGCTTAAAAATATCACACGTGAAGCACAAAGTTGAGCTCCATCCCTCTGCTGCCAATTCCCCCTGACTGGGATGGGGAAAAAATGGAAGTAGCAGCATCTACAAGAGTGTGCCTCTGCCACTTTTATCTCTGAATCACCACTTTCTTCCTTCAGTTCAACTACCCAATTATAGCAGAATAATTTTGTACACTTTCTGCAATACTGAAAAGATTTTCTGTCTCTCATTTGCATGTCTTTTGGCCACTTTTTTAAGCTCATAAAGTTAGAACAGTATCATAGTTTTGAGCTTCTCAGCAGTAAGGAAAAAGAGCATAATATGGTCTCTGTTGGGAGAGCAAGGATGTAGAGGGAATAGAAGCAGCAAAATGTACAATAATTGCTTTAGGGCTTTATCTTTCTGGCTTTGCTGTGAAAAGACCTCATACAAACAAAATGATTAGCTCATGTTACAGATCATTCCTAAAAAAAAAACCTCAGAACTTCTCCAGCAACAGCTCACTTGAGATAGGGCTACTTTTGGAGACATTTATTGTTCATGCATCACAAGTCCTCCACAAGTAGCAGAAGCAAAAAAAGAAAGTACATGCAAGCACTTCTTGTCCTTTCACAGAAAAACTGAGCTGATGGTTTGCACTGAGCTCTACATGAGCCAGCTACAGGACACCCACAGCTGCAGCAACAACAGAAAGATGTGTTGCAAGCTGGTAACAGCTGTGGGAAAATCCATCTAGCAGAGGCTGAAATTTCATTCTTGCACAGCAAAGGAAGGTAAAGGAAAAGATCCAGTCAATTGTCACTTCTAAGCCAATACAGAGGCAACTGTTCTTACCAGGTGCATATTTAGAGCAGATGTTGAAGACAAATCTCATATAGCAGCATGGATAACAGGCCAATTTTATCTTCAATTTTAAAGAATCTAGAGTTTGATTTTATGTATTAGTGACAAGAGATGCAGTATCACTAGGTGTAAAGCAGAAAAGGCTGAAACATTTCTCATAAAAATGTCAAACAAATAGAAATTGTTCAAATGACATTTGGCCTGCATTTTACTGGGCCTATGAAAACACAGGTTACTTGCAGGATTAATCACCATGAGAAAAAATTTGGGTTTTTTTATTGCTGGCTGGTATAGTTCTCTACCCTATTTCTACATACCTATGTAGTTGTATCCTGAAATTCAGATTTATATGTTCCTTAAATGAAGATTTTGCTGCTCAGATTTTTTTGAAGTAGGAATACATTGCTTATGAATATAGGGCAGGGCAATGTGTTCTGCCAAGTCTTTTCTAAGACTGTGCCCAGTGCATTTTCTGAAGAGACTGATCTGCTAAGTGTTGGATCAGTGCACCTTATGAACTTTAGGAGTACAACTTACATCCAAGGGAAGTGAACACATCACCTCCACAACCCCTATATTCCATTCTGTGCAGTAAAAAGCCCTAGAGAAATAGTTATGACAGCAATTGGTTATGCTGAAAAATTTCATTTTGTCACATTTAAATACAACTAGAGAAATTAAATACTTCCAAAGCTGGTTCATCACCAGTTTCTTCTTTATTTGGTGGCTTAGGAACTCTGAGGCATAAAATTACCCTCTGTGAATCCATGAGAAACAACTTTCCATTGCCACCTCCTCAAAACAAAGCAGCAGAAGCCAGAAAGACATGGTAACACCCAGAGGAAATCCTTACTTGGAACCACTTCCTTTTCAAACTGTATTTGTTGTGGGCTACTGGCCCTTTTCTAGACCTTCATAACAGAGCATGAGGTGTTTGGTAAATAAATCTTGCTTACTTTGAAGTACACTCCCTTCATTGTGACTGGTACTTTGAAACAACGTGGTAATTAAATATTTTAAAGGATAAGATACAAAATTTTAAAATGCATTTTAATAGTGTACTTAGAAGCATTAGCAATTACAGAAGAACTGTAAACTATTTTGCATTTGTTACTATGACGGGGAAAATATTTTGCTCACTGAAAGAGAAATAAAGGAAAACCACTTTTGCCTCTTTCCTTTGAAACTTTTTTCTCGGCTAGAACAAGCAGTATCACAACAGAAGCATTTAATGGCATTATTAACTCAACCACCTAAAACCAGAAGCTATGTTAATTACTTTCATTATGCTTAATTGAACATAATCATCTAACCTAACAATTCCTTGTACACTAATTAATAAAACAGCATGTCTTTTGGATCAGAAATACATTAATTGATTTATTTCCAAAGTAAGATATTTAGGGGGCAGGATTCATAACTTCCACCATTACTGTATTTGGACAGACTTAACTTTTGTTATCACAGCGACTCTAAAGGGCAATGGATCTCATTGGTGGAATTGAAATTTCATGCAAATTTTCATAGGGGATTTTCTGTCTCTTTGGTGGCATTTGAAGAGAAAGATACGACTCAGCAAGGTCACTTCCATAAAAACACTGCAAGGAGTTACAAAAACTCGAAAAACTGTAATCTGTATTGTAATGTTACATTTTAATGTAATGGTGTTCAAGTATACAATGTCATCTCCTTAAGAAGGTAAAGAGTAAAGCATTTATTTGACAAACCTGATCAGATAAACCATCCTAAAAATATATATATATAAACTGCTTTTCCTTCTATATATATATAAATTCCTTTTTCCATTCTAAGAGGAAGCTCATGTTTTCTCATGAATTGATCTGAGCTCTCATCTCTTCCTCTGCTAAGTGTGAGCCAGGCCTAATTTCTCCACCTTGCTCTTGAGAAACCTGATTATTGTCAACAGATACTTCGCCCATTTCCTTTTGTGAAGGACACAGCTGAACAAAAGCAAGGATCACTTTCATCCTGATATTGTACAGTAAGGATTATCCTCTGCTAGAGGTAACCAATATAAAGATGATCCTCAGCCTGGGGAAGTCATCCTAAAAACTAAATAATGGACATCTCTAAGGCAGAATTATTGCCTAACCCTATTATTAAAATTATTATAATGTCTACTAGCTAAAGAAGCAATGGGCCAGAGGGAGAAAGCTCTAACCACTTTGTCATTTGGTAGCTATGTAGGTTTGCATCCTAAAGTGTGCATTTCATTTCATATTGAATAAATAATTTCAGTCATATTAATAAGTAATCCTTGAAGAACAAAATGAAGGAAACAGACCTATACTTCATAATCAGGACACTTCCCTGGGAAGGGAGAGCAATGTGTGTTTGGCCCAATTAATCTTTGATGTTGCTCTGCTGTTCATAGCAAAGTTAAATTCAAGAGCTAGGAAATACCACAGACTAACTCAGCAAAATAGTTTAGAAGGCAAAAAACTTAAAAACAAACAAACAAACAAACAAACAATGGCAAACTCCCTTCCTGAACAAACTGGCACCTCGATTTCACATCCTGCAAAAGCATGTTAACCAGTGAGCTACATTTGGTGAATTAAGCAGGGGAAGCGGTGGAAAAGAGGAAGGGGAGAACATGCTTGCATTCCGAAATCTCTCAATCCACTAAAGATACAAAACAAAGTGAGAAAAAAACAGACTGTACATCAATATCCAGAAAATGACTCTTTTGTCAGTCACAAGATGAAAGTGCATCCCTCAGAGGAATGAAGAAAGGGATCTCAATTTTAGCTTTACAGGAGTTTAAAGATCCATTCCCATGGTCAGCACTTCCCTCTGGTAAGTTCAGCAATGCCTGGGTCAGCATGGCATGAACTGACCCAGTACTGCAGGCAGAGGTGTCCAATTCTCCACCTGCATCATACTGGAAGTTCAGATCCAATTCCAGATCTCCCAGTGGAAACCGACTGCCTAAACCAGCAGCCGTTCAGCATGGATTGGAGCAATTTTTACACATCTACTATCATCCCTTGAAATTGTTCAGCAACTTTGTGAACAGGATTTGGTGTCACTGACATATTTTATGAAAAATCCTTTTGCCAGGATCTTTTCTCCTGAGAAGTTTCAGCTTTTCCATGTTTTGCTGCTTTGGAATGTGATTGAGAGAATTGTTTACCCAGCATGTGAAATTGTTTTTACTTGATGACCAAAGGCAGCCACCTGTGTCAAGGCTGTGAGCAGTGATAAGATTTTGTTATCATTCCATTCTTTTCCTTTGCTAGCCTCTGATGTCTCCTTTCTCTTTTATTTTAGAATAGTCTTCGCATATAATTTTCTTTTAATATAATATATATCACGAAACAATAAATCAGCCTTCTGAAACATGGAGTCAAGAGTCTCATCTCTTCCCTCATCCTGGGACCCCTGCAAACACCACCACAGATTTGGTGTTAAGTGGATGGTTTGAGGGACATTTTTTTTCTGCACATAATGATCAAATACCCTTTTGTTTCAGTACATGCACTGCATGATACATGTTCTTTCCCTGGAAAGTTAGACAAGCCACACGTATGAAAGGATAAATAAATATACCTGTTTTCATAAAAACATAGAGGCAGAGGGGTTGTACTACCCAGCTCTCAATTAATTTAACCAAATTACACATCCTTTGAAGACTTTCTTTTTAACTTCCTTCCTTAATAAGAGTAACTGAGCAAAAGTTGCATTTTATTCACACCAGATAATTAAAACTTTTGGTATTGGAATAATTTTTTAAAAACTCATCTGTTCCAACATCATTTGAGTTCCAACAACACATTTTAATTGAACACACTTCTGAATTGCTACATTAATTGCCACATCCTGCTTGAGGAATAAAAAAAACCTGTTTTTCTCATGAATCTCCCTTCATTCTCCTTCTCCTTTTTTTCCTAAACCTGTTTCATTAAAAAATCTTTTTAGGTCTCTCTCTTTGCAACCTTTGCCTCTTTGAACAAGTAAATGGTGGAGATCATCTTCCCAAATTTCACCCAGGCTGTCCACAAGAATCTTTGAACTGTGCACTAAACACCTGCTCTTAAACACAGTAGAAACAGATAAAATACAGCACAACTTTGAGTCCCTCACCTGAATTTACAGAGAGCAGGCTCGTGTGAACAGCCATGCTCACCTCTTGTGAATTCATCTACAAAAACTTGATTTCAGACCAGCCACACATGACCTCCCTTCCCCTCCTCCTACTCCTCAACACACAGTGTTTGTGAGTCTCTGATCAAGAGGCAATTTCAATATCCTACTGTTTGAGCTAAAAGTCTTGCAGAGACAGCATAACAATTTTCAGGCTATACCAGTTCCAAATTACCTATTCTAAACTCTGATCCCTATTTTGGATTCTAATCCCATTCTCTTAGTCTCTAATTAGCGATATTACTTTAGTACCTTATTAAGAACTAATGCCACAACCTGAATTATCATCATTTCAATAAAATAATCTTTGAAATCCAATAACACAAACAGTGTAAAACATTTCCTAGCTGTAGACAGGTATGCCATAGCATGCAATTTTCAATTTCATAGGCACAAACAGATCAAGTTTCACTACCCTATTATTAAGTAAGCGATTATAGTAATTAATGAATTAAGCAATATTACCAAAAAAAAAATAGTTTATAAGTAGCATACATGAATCACTGGTTCCAGAGCTCCCAGCCTTTCCCAGGGAGCATGCTGCAAGTCACACCCAGACCCAGGTCTGTTCTGTCTTGCTTTTGCATCTCAAGCCCTCGGGGCTGGTGTCTTTTGACACTCGGAACTGCACAACATCACACGATCTGCAGCATTACACACCACGAATAGAACAAACTTTTTCTGCAAGGGATTTCAGTGTAATTTTGGTTTTGTTAAAAGCATTAAATCCTGTTAACAAACCTCACCCGATGCACTGAGTCTCAGTGGTGCAACAGGATTTCTTTATAAGGACTTTTAGGAGGAATTCAAGGCTGGAGGGACATTCCTGTCCCAAGAATATTGAACACCTTGGCAATTCCAGCAGTTCTATGTCAATGGGAAATTTTATTTTCAAGCAAAGCACCATCTATATTAAAAAAAAAAAAAGTTAGAACAGAAAAAAAAAACACACAGACTTTTAAATTTTAATTTATTTAGAAATGTCTGTGGAAATCAAAGCTACCAGACAGATTTGAGAATGGCGTGGGCTGCATTTGTGGTGGAGATGAACAGAATTGGGATATGTTGAAACTAGCTTAGTTGGTTCCAAATGTAAACACAAGATATGCTTATTGTATGTACTCTGAAGCTAAAGAAAAAATTCACTTAGTGCTGAGAAGCTGAGGCTGGAAAAACTACTTTCCTAGCATTGTTCCTCCAAAGTCCAGAGGAAAATTTTTAATAATAACCCAAATCAGAGTTGATTCCTGCCCCCACACTCCCCCTTCCCCAAACAAACAAATCACTCTCAAGGCATGACTTGCCTTTTTAACAGCCCTGTTTAGAAGACAATTGCTGTAAGAGTTTGGCATCATGTATTTTTCCAGAGCATTCTGTCAGCATGTGAGCCAGTACAAATGTGGAACTCATGCATGTGTGTTACACGGTACAGAGCTTGCCTTTAGCAGTTCTCCATTTCTGACAAGCAGGAAAATAATTATCAAGGTACTTGATGCACCAGCCTGAGGCTATAGCAACTAGCTACCCAATTTAAATTTTGCTGGTTTTGCCAATATGTAATTGGTTAGTATTTTAATTTTTAAATTGACAGGTTTTTTTTTTCTGTTCAATCACACTTCCCTGTATGTAACAAAACATCATCAAAGGAACGAAAAATAATCACTGAGAGTTCCAGATTTTTTTCTCTCTTGGAAAAAAAAAATCACAGAATCATAGAATAGTTTGGGTTAAAAAGGCACCTTAAAGATCTTCTAGTTCTAACCCTGCCATCATAGACAGGTACAACTTCCACTGGACCAGGCTGCTCAAAGTCCTGTCCAACTAGCCCTTCAATATTTACAGGGTGAGGCTTTTTTTTTTTGCCAATATGTAATTGGTTAGTATTGTAATTTTTAAATTGACAGTTTTTTTTTCTGTTCTATCACACTTCCCTGTATGTAACAAAACATCATCAAAGGAACGAAAAATAATCACTGAGAGTTCCAGATTTTTTTCTCTCTTGGAAAAAAAGAAATCACAGAATCATAGAATAGTTTGGGTTAAAAGGCACCTTAAAGATCTTCTAGTTCTAACCCTGCCATTATAGACAGGTACAACTTCCACTGGACCAGGTTGCTCAGTCCTGTCCAACTAGCCCTTAAATATTTACAGGATGAGGCTTTTTTTTTGCCAATATGTAATTGGTCAGTATTTTAATTTTTAAATTGACAGGTTTTTTTTTTTCTGTTCAATCACACTTCCCTGTATGTAACAAAACATCATCAAAAGGAATGAAAAATAATCACTGAGAGTTCCAGATTTTTTTCTCTCTTGGAAAAAAAGAAATCACAGAATCATAGAATAGTTTGGGTTAAAAGGCACCTTAAAGATCTTCTAGTTCTAACCCTGCCATCATAGACAGGTACAACTTCCACTGGACCAGGCTGCTCAAAGTCCTGTCCAACTAGCCCTTCAATATTTACAGGATGAGGCTTTTTTTTTGCCAATATGTAATTGGTTAGTATTTTAATTTTTAAATTGACAGGTTTTTTTTTTCTGTTCAATCACACTTCCCTGTATGTAACAAAACATCATCAAAGGAATGAAAAATAATCACTGAGAGTTCCAGATTTTTTTCTCTCTTGGAAAAAAAGAAATCACAGAATCATAGAATAGTTTGGGTTAAAAGGCACCTTAAAGATCTTCTAGTTCTAACCCTGCCATCATAGACAGGTACAACTTCCACTGGACCAGGTTGCTCAAAGTCCTGTCCAACTAGCCCTTCAATATTTACAGGACGAGGCTTTTCTGGATGACCTGTGCCAGTGCCTCCCCACCCTCATAGTAAGGAATTTGTTCATTACATGTGAGAAAATATTATCCTTTAATGACCCTCAACTGAAGAAAAGAAAAAATGCCTGTGGATTCAAAAATATGCTCTGAACCCATATGCAATTTTTGTCTCTCATCTCTCTACAACTGTGAAACGGTTTATCCACATTTGGTTGTTCCTTAAACAGAAACTGGATCATAGCTTTACAGTTTATTGCTGTCCCTCTCTGAACCTATCGCTGATGCACTGTATCCTTTTCAAATCAGCAGGAACCAGTGCTACATATGGTATCCAATGAAATGCAGGCAAACCTGGGATTAGTACATGATGCACTCTTTGTTGTTTGTTTGTTTCTCAACGACCCCTAACATTCTGCTTTCTTTTTTGTTTTATTGCTGCCCTGAGGTTTCCACGAAATTATTTATCATAAACTCTGAGATTCGCTCCTTAGTGATAATGAGGCTTCAACCTCACCAACAGAATAAACATCAGAGCAAGGACAGCAGCAGGGCAGCAGGAGAGAAATTTTAAAGATGCTTTGAGAGCTGTATCCCATGACTGGCTTCTTAGTTTAAGAAAGGTTACATTTGGAATTCAGAATTTATTTTCATTTTCCATGAATGAAAGCATCTTTAAACAACTGGCAGTGGAAAAAAATACAAGAGTAATGAAGCAAGTTTAACAAAGATAAATAAGAAAATACCATCAAGAATGACTAGTGAAGGGCAGCATGGTTCAGAAACCACTGAAAGCTAATGGTTCCTGTGTTTCCCACATCCCAGGCAAGTGTTGCTTCTTACCCCTGCAAGTGGCACCTGATCCTGAGGAGCTACTGCTGAACCAGAGCTACTTCCAAAAACCCCCTGCAACAGCTCCCTTATGCAAGAAAAGCTGAAATCATGCCTCTAATACGCTCCCTCTGTCCATGCGCTGGGCTGAAATGCAAGCCAGCAAGATTCCCAAATTCTGGATAGTGATACTGAGTGAATTGCTTCACCTGAGCTTTGAAGGCTCCTCTCAGCAGGATTCATGATCTCAGCACACCACCATGCTAAATGCAATGATGTATCTGCCCAGTTAGCTCCCCAGAGGGCAGGAAATGTGCTGAACTCTGGTAGGAGAAGACCATAAGGACAGACCAGGAGGACATGTGTATCTTTTTTTAAAATGGGGACTGCTTGTTAGTGGACTGAGCAAATCCAGATGCTAGCCCCTGCTTGCCTTTTGCCTTTGGGCAAATAAGCAAGCATCTTTCCTGGATTAAATCAACTATAAACTCAGGGATAAGATAAAGAGTGACTTGTCTCCTCTCCTTCAATGGTGGCTTAGCTACCAAAGAACTGTCTAGCATGAGAGCAGCAGCACACATACCAGAACAAGTTGCTTGCTATAAGATGCTGTTAATACTCCAGAATTTTTACTTGGCGATAAACCACTTAGAAGAGTGCAGGGAAATCGGTGATCTAACTTTTACTGTTTGAAAAACGATTACTTACATCCACAGGAGAAGGCATCTTGCATTCAGTGCTGAACAGCCAAATAACATCACCAAGAGAACAGCACACATTTGATACTTGTAATGCTTTCTTCTGTGAAAGGCAGATAATCTTCTTCCAGTCCTTTCCAAGGGCACAGAGTAACAGGAGTACTGTTGAAGAAATTACATAGCTAAAAGCATTTAGAGACTACACTTGCTCTTTTGGTGGCACACAATGCAAGGCTGTTCTCGGGTCAGAGTCTATTCTGGTGCAACATCATTCATCTTTACAGCAGATACTGCTGAGTCAGGAGGATGATGTAGCAAGAGAGACCTCATAAATCCACTGAGCAACAAACAGAACCAATAAAGCTTTTGGGAGAATGCTGCAATGGAAGACTATCATTTCTTTTTGTCTATAAACAAAAAACAGGCTGCACTTATCATCAGATCAACTACCTGCATCAAAGTCTGATGGATCAAAGTTGACAACAGTGACTAAATACTCTGTTCAAGTGTTATCTGTGCTTGATTTGTCACTTTATAAAGTCTGGAAACCATTGAAGCCGGCTGATAAATGGGTTGGCACCAATAAAGATCATCACTTAATTTCTAGGCTTGCTCCAGTAAATGCCAACTTTTTCTTAATCTCTGAAGCTCTTTATCAAAATGCAAAGTATGCTAACTAATTCAGGTCTTTCAAAAATACCATTGTATCTTAATTCACTATATAAGACACTTGTGGGGTGTTTGGAAGAAAAACTGACACAAACAAATTCTGAGGGGGTGGAGGAGTGGGCAGCATGAGCAGGAGGGGAGTTTAAGAAGACTTGAAGACAATCTTACCAATGAATCCTCAGCTGAATATAACCAGAAAATGGTATGGGTGTATCCAAAACTTGACACAAAAACCATCATGTAAGACATGAGCTTTATCTGATGCGTTCATTTTTCTTGGACTTTCAAGAGAAGATGACAGACAAGATTATCCTCCTTTCAAGTCATTGACAGATTCTAGGATAAACAAAACAGGAAGCTGGAAATCCTTATCTAAAAAAAGAAACTAGTATTATTATTAATAAAGGACCTAAAGCAGCATGCAGGTCTTGGTATTGTATTTGACAATCATTTAGCCAGGTGGAAATCCATGCTCAATTAATGGAACTAGAAATCCTTTTGTGCCAAGGAAGCATAAAACATGAGGCAGTTTCATGTTTTCTGGAGCATGGGATAATTTAGCTCACATCCTTTGCTATCGCTTTGTCACCAAACCAGTACAAAAACTGGTTATTTCCACCGTGACAAACGATCAAGCACAGATACTGATTCAGTCCCACATCACACTTGGTAAGGCTGACAGCTTCAGAAGGGGAAAAATCTGTAACTGCTTATTTGGCCAGATTGTCATGAAATGATGTGGGCATTTGCTGCACAGCAGGGAATGGCTTTTACTAGACAGGAGCTCAGCAGACAGGAAAGCTGTGTTTTGAAACTTGCAGACCTTGAGTTTCAATCCTGTTTTCTAGTGCAGGTCATATTGAGACAGACCTCTCTTTGTAACTTGTTCCACGCTGTTGGAACTGCTACTGCAAGTCTATTTGCTCACATACATTATTAATATCAGCTTCTTGTGTCATCGCCCTTCTAACCTTCAGTCCAGCTATTTGAATTTCATTAGGCTATAACCAAAGCCAGTTGAAATTTGGGGCTGAAAACAGACAAATTGCAAAAATTCTCTTACCTCATTATTAAAGATTTATATTACAGCAGAAATGATAAAGTTTACAAACTTTATGATTTTAAATGGGGAAGAAAATGTTCTTCTCTGGTAAGGAAAAAGTGAAGCAGTTCTAAAATATCATTTTCTTTTTAATATTATTTTAGAAGACTGCAAAACTTGGTTCATTCCCTGAGAAGGTTACAGTTGCAAAGAAATGTAGTTTTCCCAATGCAAAAGCAGTTCTTTTGGGTCCTCTTCCAAAAGCAAGACTCCACAGTAAAATAAGGACTTTTAAGAAACAAAAGAGAGGAAGTGTATATGGATTTCCAGCCTTGGCAACTATTCCTTGTTCTCTTCTTCTTCCAAGAAGCCTGAGACCTGAGAGATCAGAGATGCTCTACCATGTGCAGTAGCAGAACACACAGCATTTCCTCCAAAGAAGAAAAGCTATGACTATTGTTTTGCAAGGTTTTTTTTTTACATTCTAAAACTGTGCCTCGGCCATTGGCCAAAAAATAAAAAACCCTCATAAACTAGGTTTACCTTAAGGTTAGCATTTGAGAATATTTTTTCACATTAAATAGTTTTGCACAAGGTTGGGTGGTTCCATTCCCACATCCACACAAGCAACCAAGGTTCATAAAAGATTTTTTCTTTCTACACTTTCACCATCTGAAAGGTCCTTTTTTTTGGACAGTAGAAAATTACAACATTTAAGTTTTTGACAAACATCCTGAATATTACAAAACCAGGAGTTGTTAGTCTTTCTGTTAATCCTAAATTCTCTTTATATACAGTTAAAATGATTACTACAGTAATTCTCCTGTAGTTTTCTTAGTTGGCTTTCCCTTTTCTTCCATTACCATTCATATAGTCTCTGGTGCACTAGCTGTCCTTGACATTTCCTTATTAGGTTTACAAATAATCATTAATTTGTTTTGTGTTCTGCCTCCTGTTTCAGTGATGTATAGGCATGTCAGTACCTTTCTAAAGTGTGTTCATTATTTTTCTTCAAAAACAGCTCACTACTCACACAGGGTTCAAGGCAATTTGCATTGTGCACACGTAATGGTGTGTACTGACCATTGCACCTTCACTGAAGTGTGTGCTATCTATTCTTTAGCTTTCATAATTAATGAACTTGTGATCTGAGGTCTCTTTCACCGTTTGATTGTTCTTTCCTTTGACCTCTTTGCACTGTAGGCAACAGAATACTAAACCCTGACTCAGGCTTGTTTGCTACTCCTTTTTTTGTCCCAGGCCTTTTGTTGCATCTTCTTCATGGTCTTCCCACCACTGAGGAATCAATACATACATAAAATATGGGTTTGTGGCAAGGTGGGGTTTCTTTGGTGTGGGGGATGTGAGTTGGTGATCACCAGACTTGAGACTCTTGTGTGCCAAGAAGCTGGCCTGGGAAGGCTTGCTTAAAGTCTCAGCAATCTGCTGTGGCTGACTTGATCAACATTTACTGGCAAATAATCTGAAGCCCTCAAAGAAAAAAAAAAATTAATCTTTTTGTTATACTTTTTTTTCCCCCTAGCAGTTTTGGCCACCTAGTTTATACAGTACTCTTTTTCCTACCATTTTGAACTTGGTGAAAGTATACTTTTTTAATTAAAAAGTTAAAACCACACCATACCAGTTCAAAGTTTCACTCACATTTCTGATATTTAGATGCTGTATTTTCAAAATTAACAGGATTTTAATAGCCAAATGAAGAAAAAAACCTATGTTTTCTTTAAGGTTTCTATTACAAAGAGAAACTGAGAGATCAAGACAGAAGGCAGTTCACCCTCTCAGTGATTTTAAAACAGCAGAAGTCAGATGACCTCAAGAAAGGCACGTTAAAAAGAAAACAATTAGAGCAAAACTAATCTGATTTATAGTAGAGAACCAGTATGAATCCAGATCTCTTATGTCCTCCCTTAAAGAAAACATTAACAAAAATCAGTTGTCATGTGGATTACTTTTTTTTTACTCATGCACACTAAATTAATATTGAAAAAGTGATGTGCTTTGTTATGTTATAAACAAAGTCAGACTTCATATTCAACCAGAGAAGCTACCTGTCCTACACTCCTAGCTGTGCAATTACCTGATCCAAGCTGAGCCTCTTATTTCTCTTTATACTACTTTTCAGGACACCATCCTTTATTTTGCTCTCACCTTATGTCAACACTTGCATATGTGCAAACCAAGTGTAAAACACAATCATGTCAGCAGTGATGGTATTTCCCACCCACTCTGTGAAAGGAATTATGTTGTGTTTAAGGCTGTTGGGCAATCTGCTCCAGAGTATCTTGTAGCAGCCTTTTCCAACACAAACCGATTAAATTAAGCCCTGTGCTGTTCTCCATGTGATGGTCTGAAAATATAATGTCAAAATTAGGCATCTTAGAGTTAAATGAGATTTTTCAGGTGTGTTTCAATTGTTAACACAGTTGAGATGACTTAACTGCTATCTTCATTTCTTCCCAAGTGTTGAAAAAGGTTAGCTATTGCATTTCTTGGAAGTAACATCTTACAGTGACAGATTCCTTTTTCCCCTTGTATACTGTATTTGTACAAATGCCAACAAGAGCGTGCAGCAGCATGTAGGATATTTTCAGCATTTTACTAGGGAACGATACTTGCAATATATTTGTAGGCATTTTCCTAATAGATCTCTGTATTCAGGAAACTCTACTGAAATTTCAGTCTCAACTGGAACTTCACAAACAGGTCCTCCACTCAACAAATCTTTCTCAAGTGAGCTTCAAAAGAAATAGCCATTAGATGGGAATGCATAGCTGATTACAGAAATGACACTATAGCTGAAAAGAAACAATACTTATTTTATTAGTTCGTACACTAATGAGAACTCCATAAGCTATAGAATTGGAAATTGTTTCTCAATAAGAAAAAAAAAAAGCTACAAAGAAAAAATAATTCTCCCTTCTTGAAAGAGGAAATTATTAGTGCAAGCTTTAGGAGAAGAAGAGAAGATTTTTTGAAAGGTAAATTATCACATATCCATTCCTTTCTTTGAGTTAGCTGGCTCATAATTATCTGTACCTATGCTAATAGTGGGAATGTCTGAAATAAATTACATGCAAGTAGGATATAATCAAGAATTATGTAGGTATATTCAAAGAAAATTTGAAGTGAAGTTTAAAAGTCAGACTCAACCCACAAAAGATTCATAAGCAGAAAGAAAATAGTTTTTTCTATAGATCCAAGAAAGTGATTTACAAATCCAAAATACAGTATTGCCATGCATTAACAGAATTAAAACCTGTTGTTCAGTAGGAGTAACACAAAAAAAAAGAAATAGCAGTCAACACATAACAAGTTTCAGCTGCTTTAATCCAGTAAAACTTGAGTGTCACAATGCAGCCAGTGTCAAAAACCAAATGACTGAGCTGCCCCACAGCATTTCCATGGAATCAAAATCTATTAACTGCCTGCACATCAAAATTCCTTTGCCATGACCACTTTAAATCTCAAGGCTAGAGACACACTCTCAAATGAAGTACATCATCAAGTACCAAATAATTTAAAAGGTCATGAAGAAAGTTATGCTTGAGTAGTGTTGTAACAAATAAGCAAATCAAACAAGCAATAGCTCAACCCCTTCCAGTTTCTGCCTCACTTAGCACCATCCCTCCCTTCTTCACACTGGGGTTTGAAACCTCAGATAATAAAAAGCTGTCATGTGTTTATTAAGGTCATGAACACACAGCACCTGAATGATCTTAAAATCCTTGCTACAACTCCTGAACCACATAAACCCAGCCACACCTGGCATTTTAAGAGCATCAACAGTGCATATTTTATAACATATGTACAGTGGCAATATTTGCACCCTCCCTAAATGTTTTGGAGTGGGGAAAAAAGTGGAATTCAAACCTCTTCCATATTAATTTACTTGCATCAGATCTTACTGAAGATGACCTCAAAGATTATACACGTATCAGAATTCTCTAAGCGTAACCTATAGCGGCATTGAGAATCTAATTCAGACGGGCTTTCATGCATGACTAACATTAATCAACTTATAAATCTTGATGTAGAACTTTAGCTTAAGAAAAATACAGTAATTTAATCAGCGTTGTACACTGTAGTTCTATTTTGCTCATCACTACCCATAATACTGTATCATTAAGCTCATTTAATTCCACATAAAGCAGTCAAGCAGTGAACGCTAAAGCCTTCCTCAGACATCATTTAACCCAGCAAGCCTCAGGCACCACTGGAAAAAGCCTGCAATCCAAGAACAGGGATAAATCAAATCATAACATGAGTTTGGAAATATTTTATGTCTCAATGACCACATGCAACAAGACTGTATTAGTAACAAAATCCTGACATTGATAATACTAATTATTCATAGCAAGACATACTCCAACAGAGGACTGTGATGTTCTGAGGTATATATTAGGATGTTAAATACATAAATCCAAGATAAATACAGGCTAATTTGCTACTCCATTACCCTCCTAAAGTTCCAGAGCAAAATGTGGATGCATGACTTGAAAACTCCACCCCAACATGGGGAAGCCTCTCTCAATCACTCTTCTCAAGTGACCAAAGAGGAATCTTTTAGTCACAGCAGGATGTATAAACAACGTTTACTGCTCTGTCCCTCACAAGTCAATCTTCTGTCCTCAGTCAAAAATAGTGCAATAGGGAGATAAAAAAACCTCAAACCATTATGCATCTATAGGATGTTTTTTAAAATTTCCACGACTCCTGAGGGTTTATCTCAAAATGTGAAACAAAAACTGTGCAGCAGCCCCCCTTTGAAGTAAGAAAACTGATGAGGAAATCCTTACTTTTCTTTTATGCTAAGAGTTAGAGATGACCATTCTCCCACAGCAACAGAATCCCATTAAAACCAAACCCTCCATCGTCCAGCAATGATACAGGAGAGTGTAATTCTTCTCTGAGAGCAGACTATCAATTGTCACTGAGCAGTGACAGTGGAGAAAGTGCTGTCCTGTGGAGCCCTGAGTCATCAGCCTGAATTTCTGCAACATTCTTGCATTAGGCACTTGCCTGCTGAGCAGTTATTTGCCAACACAGCAAGGGATAAACACGTTAGCCATGAGATCAGAAGGGGAGGGGGGGCAACAAAAAAAAAGCTAAAAAAAATGTGAGGAAACTGTATAAAATTTTGTAAATATCTGAAACAAGAAGTATAAATAATCCTCACCCCAGGACACATAAAACACAAAAGGTTTTGTAACATGCTCCTTCTAGGGACTTCTCTGAGAACTGAGAAGTACTTGCTCATATACTTCAGAATTTATACCTCTATTTCCACGTGCTTTTTGACCCAGCAAATTTCTGTTTGTTGTTTTCTTACACTCCAGGCACCAGGCTATAAAACCCTGAATGAGCTGTTCAGACCACCGACTAAACTGAACAATTTCATATCAACTGAACTCAATTATTCTTTTTTAATTAACCACAAAAAGATCTAACCCCTTAGAAATTAACAGTTCTTTCATCTTCCAAGCAAGTAACAGAGTGCAAACATCAATAAATTCTAAAATGCCAGTTAAAGCTGAAACTTCCCAGATGCTTTATGATTTCAATATGTGTAGATGGCCTGTTGGAATAATCAGCATTCAAGAACTATCCCCCCCCCCAAGCCACATCACTTCATTAATAGCAAAGCCATTGATGCAGTAAACAAAATGGGCCACAATGACAGAAAAAACCCACTTCCAAATCCCCATGGATCAAGTGATATCAAAGCAGAAATGTTGACAGGGAGAAAGGAAAAAGAACACATGGGAAGAAATTATTTGCGATAAAAAGAAGTGGATTATTTTGAATTTTGGAAAAGTTTAAGAAGGGAGGTACGACAAAAGCCTACACACTGGTTTGTCAAACCCTTTTATTCTAGTTTTTCCCTTTTGTAGTAATTTTCTACACCGCTCTCTTAGGTGTGACTGTTTAGACCATGCAGCCTGACCAAGCCAGCATGTTGGCATTATATGACAGACTTCAGATTTTACTCTAAATTATATGTACAATTATGCAACGGCCTGTTTAACTCATGGATGTAAAATATAGCAAGGAAATATAGGTTGGGTGTTAGGAAAAAATTTTTTATGGAAAGAGTGATAAAGTCCTAGAATGGTCTTCCCAGGGAGGTGGTGCAGTCACCATATCGGATGTGTTTAAAAAAAGACTGGATGTGGCACTCAGTGCCATGGTTTAGTTGAGGTGTTGGGGCATGGGTTGGACTTTATGATCTTAAAGATCTTTTCCAACCTTCTGATTCTATGATATAGTTCCAAGGAGAGCCTACCATCAAGAAGTATAATCCAGTTTTTCTTTTGTGAAAGAAATCTAATTATACGTTCAAATCTCCAAACAACTGAACTGCAATTTAAAGAAAAATAGGTGAATTAAAAACAAAGATAATAAAAATTAAACATTTGTGAGTGCCTGTAATATGGCTAGACAATGTCTGTTTTACTCAAATCATACATATTTAAAAAAAAAATCTCTCTTCACAGATTAATGTTTTCATTGTTCAACAAGAAGGAATGATCCAGTTCATTATGGCAATATCTACAAGGGAGCTTTAAAAAATATTATATCAGACTGCAACTTAATTGTAACTTGTAGAGTCAGTGAAAGGTAGAGGGAGGAGATAGGCACAATACTGAGGATGTCATTTTATTCAGTTTAATGCAATCAATGTGAGCCATCATTCAAAACGCATAAAGAGTCTTCACGGACTCAAAAGACAAATATTGAACCTGTGGGGAGATTAATACCATTCACAAAACTATATTCTTATCAGATAATAGAAGTGTCTTCAAATTCATTCTCCTCTAAAAAAAAACCAATTGCTATTTGCCATTGATGAAAAAAGAGCTGAAATTCATTCTTACTCCTAGAATAAATTCACCCTACTTAGTGACTATATTTATTTGAAGTAGAGATGAACAAAAACATCCATGGAAAACCATTGAAAAATGTAGATTTAAACTCTAAATCCACTGTCAAAATTATAAATTGTCTAACTAAAAATGTCCTACACTGTGGTATTAGCAGATATCTGCACTTTGTTTTCGTGGTGTCTGTGTCAACCTCAGCTTTCATAAACTCTGCAAATTAATTCTGAATTATTGTTGAAACAACTCCACCACAATTTAGAGCTTAGCAAGCCTCTTATACAGCTTTCAAATATGCATAACTAATCTATAATTTTACATTCTGAATCTGTGATCTTGTTATGAGGACACACAACTGCACTGCAGAGAAAACACAATTCAGATGACCACAACCCTCCCACCTGTCTTCCATTATGTGAAGGATAAAAAATTACTTCACCTGCAAACCTTTCTTGCAATGTTTGGGTTTATTTTTTTCTAGCTTTTATTTCTAAAAACTCAAAATTCAGCCTTTTAAGGCCTGTTATCTGAAAAAAAATGTTATTGTCAAATTTCAAGTGAGTTTCTAGTCTTCTTTGTTTGGGAATATACTCGATTATATCAGCCATAAATTAAAAAGAAAAATATAGACATTATTATATTCTTTTTAAAGCTGTACTTTAAAGCTTCTTCCCCTTTTTACTACTTTTCATAGAACAGTTTCATCTCATTACATTCCCAATAAGGAAGGACTAATGTGATGCCTTTCAGTAATTCCTGCTCTTCTTTTAATTTTTTCAAGAGAATTTGACAGCACATATTCCTTCCTTATGTGACTTGATGACAGACTTAGTCTAATAAAATGGGAATTAAGATCCTGTCCTCTTTGCCAAGACCAAGCTCAAGGCCTTGTGTGAAGTAAACCTGTTCATGCAATACTCCCTGGTGAGCAAGTAGGGACTGAAGGATTTTAGGCCCTAAGAGCCTTTCAGAGAAAATGCTCTTTGCAAATTAATTCTGATTCCCTTACAGCTTGAAAGGACTGAAATACAAGGAAAGTGGTTTGAATTTTACTCCTGAAAAACATGTCTGCTACTTCTATGTCATATGACAGCACAGTAGTTACACATCTAATTTAGGGACATAACTGGTCATCACCCAGAGCACTTAATTCTGAAAACTTTGAAATGAGTTTTTAGAATGAAGAACTGTTTCAAAGGACAACTCTTTTTATTGGAAGATGCTAACAAGTTGCTTGCACTAAAGGCGTTATAAAGAATGCCACTGACTTTGAGAGAAAGAATGCAGAAGTGCAGATACCTCTAGAAGAAAAATAATATAATGTGCTGATGAATCACAGATGCAGTATCTAGGTCTTACTCAGTGTCATTCTAGGTCAGTTTTCTTCATTAGAAAATTGCTTTTCTACTCTTTCTAAACTTAGTACAAAAACTCCAAAAGAAAAAAGATAACCTAATGAAGACTTGATTAGTGACTTACTGATCTTTCAAGTGTAGGGAATTTCAGTTATAGCCAGTGGCAAAAAAACCCAGAACACAATAAAAACTATGACAGGACTTAAAAAAAACCCCAAAGCCCAAAAACTCCAACATACTCATATTAACCTTAAGCCATCAATTAGTGGAAAACACAAGCAAAATCTACTACAAATATACCCCCAGCAAGATTTGCTGGACCAGAAAGCTAAAACATAAGGTGCAGGGACTCAACAACAGAAATATTCAGTGTTTGATGCTGGTAGTGCTCCAACTGAGCACATCAGACTGGCTGTATACTGGGATTCTGGGAAAAAACACAGCTGTGAAACTCCTTAAACTAAAATCCATGTTTTCTACTCCTTAAAATTTGATATCAAATTTAATATAGTAAGCATCTTCTTCCTTTAGTAAGGCTTCGCAAAACATTTTCAATATCTAGTTCTTGAATAATCACATCTGGGCACACAACGAACATTATGAACTGTGCTGCATCATTCAAACTGTTTTCATGTCACAGTAAAATGTGTGAGCAAGCCAGGTGCTCAAAGAGTTAAGTCAAATTTAAAATGTAGAAGTTGAGCTTCAAAGCACTCACATCGGAAAAAAAAAATGGGCTTAACAAGATTTAAACACGTCAGGTTTAGGGTCTGTGCAGCACAGTGTTTTTAAGTTGCAGTTATTTCCAAGTCAAAATCACCTCCATCTACATTTATTTCAGAAAAGAGAAGTATGTTTTGATTACTTGTTTTAACTCCAGCTGTAATTCTAAGCAACACATTTTCTGACTTCTTGAGAGGGCAACTATTTACAGGAAAGCAAGAGATTTTGCTTCTTTAATACATGTTTTCAGTTTGTGTACATTAATGAATTGCTTTTTATGCCCATCTGAAACACTACAAACGTCTTCAAAAGTATTACAGATTCATGTGAAAAAACAAGCATTAATGCAAGATGATTTCTCCAAAGAGAACTCTGTAAAAGCAGGCCATTCACTTAAAAGCAAAACCTGTAAATTGTATATCTGTCTACTCCATTCTGGTGGAGTTAATAATAAAGCATGGATACAGAAAAAAACATATCCACAGTTTAATATACAAACAAATATATTTTTCTTAATGATAAATTTTAGTAGCTCCTCATTTTAGCCACATGTACATTCTACTTGCTCTTCTGATCCTGCAGTGATTATTTTCTGGGATTTTAGATTTTGTCTTTAAACAAGCTGAAAAATTTCAAAACCTGGGAGGCAACAATATCACACAACTTTTGAAGTCTGAAGTTTGCTCATTGATTTGTGAGCAAATCAGTTCTACATCTGCAGCAATACTATATAATGGATTACAGAAGAAAGGTTCATTAGATCTCTATCATGTGAAGACCTAATATTGAATCAGTAAGCACCTAGCTGGGAAGCAAGAACTGTACAGTAATTAATGTACTATAGTATGCATGCATTGATTTTTACATGGACTATATTTTAGCAGTAATAATGTCTGGCACCAGACTACAAATCAATAGGAGCCACTATTGTGCTGTTGGTTAAAAAATAAATAAATAAAGGATAAAAACCTTCTGTTTAACTGGCATAATCAGAGTTCCACACCTTAATTTTGCTATTGTTGTACTTGACGTTATTTTAAATAAGATTTTCATCCCAAGTTTATTTGAAATACATATAAATACAAGGTTTTGTACTCATTCTGATAATTTCATAAGCAACACACTGTCAAATTAAGAAAAAAGCAAAATATAAACATCAAATGGAAAAGGACTAAGTCTCCTTCACGTGAATATTCATCGAGATTTGTGTTTGCCATCCCAGTTCAAACACCATGTTATGCTTTGCTTCCCTTCATTGTTTTCTCTTAGAATTGTTAAGCAAGTTTCAGACTAATATGTGAACACAAGGTGGGAAAGAAACTGCACGGGTTTTCTGAAAAGGTGATATTAGGAGTATATTAAGAATCAAAGAAAAAGAAAAATTAACTCCAAATGGTCAGTATCTTGTTTACCTCTTGGAAGATCTCAAGGGAACAGAGTGTGTAGCATCAGAGCCCAAATTCCATCTTGAACAGCTCTTTTATCACCGTCATATTTTTTGGGAAAATCCCTTTGCCAGGATTTCTCTCCTGGGAAGCCTCAGAGAAAAAGGAAAACAAATGTTACCTCATTTGCTTCTCATGTGATTTGCTCCTTTGGAATGTGGTTTGGAGATTGCTTATCCAACAGGTGACTGTTTCATTGGTTTCATGGGAATTGTTTTCATTCATTGGCCAACTGGGGCCAAGCTGTATCAGACTCTGGAGAGAGTCACGATTTTTCATTATTATCTTTAGCTTTCTGTCTGTATCCTTTCTCTATTCTTTAGTATAGTTTAGTATATTATTCTTTATATAATATAGATCATAAAATAATAAATGAGCCTTCTAAGAACATGGAGTCAGATTCATCATCTCCTCCCTTCGTTGGGGGTCTCAGAAAATACAACAGTCTTTGGTGTAGACCCATAACATCTCACAAGTAATTTTCCAATTTGCCCACAATATAGAGGAATAAGTTAAGGACCAGCTCCAAAAAAAGCTTTACTAGAGAAGGTGGCAGGCAAGTGATTCAGGATGGAGACTACAGGATCCAAACAAGAAAGGCCTGTGTGTCTGGACCTGTGTAGTCATTTCATGAGCTTTCTTTCACAGACTTAAAAAAAAAAAAAAAAAAAATCCATTTTCAAGTTGTAACTTGACAGAACCCCATGGAAATGACAGATGGAAAGAAAATCTTACTTTAGTGAGAGTTTTAAGGTGTATAGAAATCCAAGGACAATTATGGTACACGTGAAGGTTTTCTTGCCCTCTGTAAGTTCTTTTACTTAGGAGTTGAAGTCAGAACAACCTTCAGAACAGTATAGCCAATATTGCAGCATGCTAAAAATTATCATGGCAGACAAAAGAATACTCAATTAAGATTCACATTACTGATAACACAGCTCATTTTTAAAAGGAAAGCCTAATAAAAGAAAAATAATATTAATTTAAGGGAAAAAAAAAAATCAGTCTATGTAATGTTTCTTTCTCCCTAGCACCTACAGTTCTTTTACTTCCAAGGCAATACCAATCCTGCTTCCACTGCTTTTTTCTATTAGCAGTATGCAGCCAAGAAAAATTGGCATGAGTAACTTGAAATTCATTGTCATGAGCACACAGAATGAAGCTGATGGAAGCAATGTATTTTCCACTTTTTATATTGTGGTTAGCTTTTCAGTATTTTTAAAATAAACAAAATAAATGGGATTATTATGTACATTTATAGTATGAGGAAAAGAATGTAAAAATTAAATTAGCATAATAACCTTCAAGAGAAAGAATGCATGCAACCTCTATAAAGGTTGCTGTTAATCCACAGGAGAAAAAGCATTATTTATTCTAGAATGTCTGTAGATTAGCCAGGTGGTTCTCTTACATACCAAAAGGTTGGAGTTTAAAGGCTATTACAGACCTAGAGATCCTGTTTCACTCAGCAGGTGTTACAAAAACACAGTTCTGGGGGAAAGAAAAAACAAAAAACAACAAACAAACAAACAAAAAACAGAAAGAACAAGAGCTCCTGTGATCCTACCTTATAATTCTTTTCAAAAACACACTGCTAATTTCAGAAATATTCAGCCAATATTTCCAGAGGGTTGTGATTAAACTATTTTATCATATAACAAAAGACTTAAGCCCAGAAAGTAGTAGATTGCTAAATTGAAATTAGGAAACACTCCTCATTTGAAATTTTACCTTAGAGTGAAGATTGAAAGCATTCAGCAACTCCCAGCATTGTACTTGCTATTTTTAGACAGGAAAATGTGTGATCCAGCGCAGCACCATTTGTTTTTTTAAATTGATCATGCTGTCTTTTTGCTGGAAATAAATATACTATCCTAACACCATTTACATAAAAAATCTGGAGCCCACACAGTGTCAAGCTGAAATGCAGAGCAGCAAATCTGTTGTTTGAGTGACCTTTACATAGAGTATGCCCACAAAAACCTAATAACAAAATCAAGCTTTTTCAGGGCTGTCAGGATTCACCAACACAAGGCTGGAAAGGATAAATCAAGATACAGTAGAAAGAGTAGTATATGGTGAGGAAAATAAAACAGCACTCTTCAGAAGACAGGTTAGTTAAAGAGAATCCAGCATTACACTCATTTGATCTGCTGGGTTTAGTATTCAGGTGGTTGAGACACTGATGATTTACATTTCAAAGAAAAGAATGAAGCTTGCTGATGATCATCCTCAGAGTATGGGTGAGCCTGCCTAATTCTGCATGACCCATATCCAGCTGCACCTTCAGTGCCCACCCTTCCCAGCGCTGCTCTGAAACTCAAGCCTTGTCTCTCTCACCCCAAACACTCACATTTACCAATTTAAAACTTGCCTCAAGCATAAAGGCAAATTGTTACAGGATTACAAGGTGTCTGGTATACCCCTTTGTGAGAGTATCAATAAATCCAGGGCAACTGCATCTAGGAAATAGATATAACAGCAGGTTGCTCACCTGCAGATGAATAAACAAAGTGAAATGCTTCAACTAACATTCATTGTAATTTCATTGATTTTATTTTTGTCCTGCAGGTGCTATTAATACAATGAAACCAGCAGTCTCATTGTTGATTTCTGCCCATGTTCTTTTGAATTTGACTATATCTACAACCCCAGATGTCAACATATCCCCCAACGCTGTGTATGACTAAAATTCTCAGAGGAAATATTTGGTGCCTAACTGCCAAATTTCACTATCTTAAACCCTTTTTTAGGGACACCCCAAATTTCACTATCTTAAACCCTTTTTTAGGGACTGCCCCCTCAGATAAGCTTAAGAAAAGTCTTCTAATGGGGTCAAATTGCTATTGTGTAAAAAGGTGATATACACAAGAAGAGCATTTGGCCATTCTTTTGTTAAATTTGATGTTCATTGCAAAGTTGAGAAAGAAATTTTGCTTTGGTTGAGTTTCCTGGCAGGTTTCTCCCTTGTTCACTGATAAAAAGCAGATTATAAGAAATTAGGTCTGAAAGGGTTTTTTTTTTGGAGAATAAACATATGTGAGATATTCTCTATAGAACCATGGTTGTTTCTGTCAGATATCTTTGAACAGTTTGGGTTGGAAGGGGCCTTAAAGATCATCTTGTCCCAAATCCCCTGCCATGGGCAGACACACCTCATACACCTAGATGGGGAAAAGGGAGGGCACTAATTTATTTTCCCCACTCTGAAAGGCGTCAATTTATAATCAACAATTCTTATCTGAAAACCTTTTCCTGCGCTCTTAGAAATAGCATATAAATAGATATGAAAAAATAAGTAAATCAAAAGGAGAACCAACCTTTATTTCCTTCTTGGAAACAATATTTTCCAAAGAACATTTCTGAGATTTTTCCTGCCACTGACAGCAAAAGACCAGACTTCTACAACTTCACAGTCCTATTAAAGTAAATTGGGCACAACAGTTATATCTGCTTTCTCCACTGCAATTTTAAGTTCTAGTCCTAAAACAGAGTGCAAGTGGGGTGTCTTATCTTCTTCAATTCAAGAAGTCCCTCACAGTCAAAAGAGCCTTGGTGAACTTCATATCAACTTGATAGATCAAACAAGAGCATTTACATTCATCCTGCCTCTTTCTCCAAACTTAGCTAAAAAAAAAAAAAACCTGCAGCTAAAGAAACCCCAATTGTGTCTGTCTGGAGGATTGCTTGAACACAGTATTTGGTCATTATAGGTTACAAAAAATTAATTGAAAGGTAACTCCTAAACATCTTGATTCTCTGCTAGGACAACAGAAACAATGTTCACTTCCCCACACACACGTCTCCCCTCTTTTCTTGAACAAGAATATCCTATTTTCTTCCACAGTCTGAAAATGACCTTTCATTTCAACAGCTCTGTGGACTCCACTATTTGCCGAAACAAACAATTTCTTCCCGGCACAATAGCAACCATTTTAATATTCTCTTCAGACTTTCTCTTCCTTGCAGTCCTAATAAATGCATTCAGGTTTACAATGAAGAGAGATCCTACCAGACAAATGGCAGCAAGGTTACAAGCACGAGCTGCTGACCTTCTGAAAGCTTGTTTTCCAGAGCTGCCTGATGGGGTGAACATTCCAGTGATGTTATTCATTGAAACAGGAACTCCCAATATTCCCCTTTTCTGAGCAAAGTCATTTTACCTTGACAACATATCATCACTGGCTCTCTTCTGTGCATCTCCTAGGACAGGAAAGAAAGGTGAACAATTTATCAATCATGAATCCATGATTTTGATGCACATATTAAGTGAAATCCAATTTTTATTGAACACATATTTTGAATATTATATACACATTCATATGCAGTAGCTTTAACGCACAGAGGCTAAATGTATCTGTCATCTGATCTGAACTGGGATAGAGATACAGCACTTTTTAACTGCAGTATAAAACACTGGTGACTTCTACTTCACAAATTCCTGATTTTTCTAAAACCTTTAAGCCATTTAACCATTACAAAGCAAACAGTTTACCAGGATTTCCAGTTTTATGATTCATTTGACATCAGCTTGCAAGAGTTAAAAAAGTGTCAGGTCACCCATGCTCAGTTATTCTGTATACCAAACCTGTAACGATTTGTCTGCTTTCTTTCCAGGAAGCTGGATTACACCCCACAGACACACAAAGGTGTGCTGCCATATCCTAATCTCCTTCTTTTAGCAGAGAGATTTCACCTCCAAGATACTCCCTGTGTGACAGAGAGGGGCCCACCACTGTTATGTCCCACACTGGGAAAGCTGAGGCCATCTCTTCAGATGAATATGGGGTTTTCATTTGGCTAATGCTGCAACCCAAACTCAAAAGCTACCTCGTGAAACTTGCCTTTCTCTTTTCTGCCTGAAAAGCAGACAGGGTCAGTCCTTACCTAACATCCTGAAAGGGCACTTTCAATTTGCTGGGAAAGAGTCAGAAATTCAGCTTGCTTCAGCAGAGAGAATTACAGGGTACAATCCCAAGCAAATTAATAACACACCAGGGCTACGGAAATAAGGTCACAGTGTCTTTGGCAGGTTTTTGAATAGGACACTCACAGTCAGTCTAGATTCTTGTGCTAATACCCTCTTTGAAGGTAAACTTTTTCCCACTGCAGTTAGTTAAAGTGGGTAAGAGAGGTGTGGAAAGCAAGCCTCAGGTTTCTTTACCCACTTTAAGCCACAGGAGTTTGGTTTTATACTGTTCTTTTGATACAGTTCCTTACGGATGCTTGAAGGAAGCTCAGCCTTGAGCTGAGTCAGAGTTTGGTCCCTTGCTGATGTGAACTGCTCTGGGGCAGGGCTGTCCCACAGCAGGGCAGGGATGGGGGCACAGGGGCTTCCTTGAGCAGGGGAAACACCAATTCCAGACCAGCCCACCCAGAGTGGCTGAAGCAGTGGGGAAATGTGCACCATGTACCTTTCCTGTGGTCAATGCCTGCACCCAGAGAGAGCTGTGGAGGACAGAGCAGACCTCAATGAGACCCTTTTCCTGGGGCAGGGACAGGCAGCCAACCTGCCTGCAAAGCCGGGCCCAGGTGCAAAACCTGCAGGTGGCTGAGCAGTATGGGGCAGTGAGGAGGCAATGGAACCTCAGGGAGACTGAGAAAGAATTAGGTGGTTCAAAGCACAGCCTGCAGCTGGACCTACAGCCAAACAGGCACAAACTCCTCCCAAGCACATGCAGAAGGGGACGGGAGGCAATAATGCAGAGTGGAAGTGTGCAACAGCAAGATGCTCACAAGGCCAGGGCATCTCTCCAATGAAGTCAGAGTTGTGGGTTTTCAGCCTGGGGAGATCTCAGATCACCTTCCAGTACCCAAAGGGGCTACAAGAGCTGGAAGGACTTTTTGCAAGGACATACAGTGGCAGGACAAGGATGTTGTCTTATATATCAAGAGTTCTATCATCATTATAGTGCAGGGATTTCGTATCACCAGAGTTTCATACCTCCTCAATGTTTCTTGTAGGCAGCTCCTCCAAGCACTGACTGTCCCTGGTCCCTGCAGCAGTCATCTGACTCCAGTTCCCACCAATCCACTCATTTATACCACTGTTCTTATTGGCTACAGCTGTGGCCTGTTAACATCAGGCCTGCTCCTAATCTTTAGTAATTGGTTCAGCTGCAACTCTTTGGGGGATAAGATTACATTCTGCACCACTTTCATTTACCCATACTGTATCCCCCTACACAAGGGGGAATGGCTTTAAACTGGAAGATTAATTATTAGGAAGAAATTCTTCACTGTGAGGTTGGTGAGGCCCTTAACAGGTTGCCCAGAAAAGCTGTGGAAGTGTTTAAGGACATGTTGGATAGGGCTCTGAGAAACCTGGTCTAGTGCAAGCTGTCCCTGCACATGCTGTAGGTTGGAACTACAAGATATTTAGGGCCCCTTCCAACCCAAACCATTCTACCATGTGATTCTGTGGTTACAGAAGCAGTGTCTCCATCTATAGAGATGTGCATGGTTCTCTACAGCTCTTCACTAAGTACATCAGCTACCACCCAAATGAGCTGCCAAGCTTATCCTGCAATGTTGGGGACTATAAAATAACAGAACAACAGGACACTGACTTTGTCTTTCTCAAGATTATCCCAAAGGTTTTAGACACTCGTTCCATGTTCAGGTCTGTACCTGTGTATCTCCTTCTGTTAAATTCTGGTAAGAAACTGTACACATTCTAAATGGTGCCTTACTCATGTTGTTAGTATTTTTCTGAAAACTTTTCCCCCTGCAGTGTTAAAATAATCTTTTGTTGCCATCTTTTAAACTAACCAGCTGCTTCCTGCCAAGATCTACAGCTCAGCTGTTACCACTATAAAGGTATTTCTTCAAAACATTAAAATTTATTGTAGCTTTATTTGTTGACCCAGCTGTAATGTTAAAACTACCTTTGTCAGTGTGCACTGCCCCTACCAACGTGCTGCTCTCCCTGCTTCAGTTCTAAACAATGCAGTACCTTTGCCTGCAGTTGCACTTTGTATAAAGGAGCCTGTAACTGGAAAACGGGAACGAATTATATCCTGGCAATTCCAACAATGCAGAGAAACTCCTGAGATCAAAAATGTCAGAAAGTTCAGTGTCAGTTTTTTCAGAGGGTAAAACAGAACAGGAAGTTAGCAAAAAAAGATCCTGCAAAGTAAGCAATAGGGCACACGTGCACAGATGTTTGTCAAGCAGACAGGATTAGGTGAGGTGCCTTAGAGCTGAACTCTTTCTATCCAGGTATACTCTCCAAATCACAATCACTAAAAGATGCTTGCATTAATAAATCCACTAATAGTTTTAAAAGGTAGCTTTCTTCCTCTCTTAAAGATAAGATGATTTAATTGTCCAAACCAACACCACTAAGACACTTATCTGCATATGACTGAGGATCAGCCTTTATAAAACAAACATTTAACTTCAAAATTAAACTAGAGGTATGTAGTTGAGCTCCAAGCACGCAACTCTTGCCAAGCAGGTGTCAGACCAGAATGCTGTGCAGTGTATTTGACAGAAAAGCTACTGTAGTAACAAGAAAACAAACTCAAGATTTGGTAGGGGAAGAATTCAAAGACTGCCAAAAGAATCACACAATAAGTGCTCTCTGTAACAGCTTTTGGGATTCTTACCAATGCATACCTATACTCTCACATTTAGGATCAGGCATCTGATTGTTTCAGGGGCTCCTCAAATTTAGATTTAAGAGATATTCTTAGGCTACTCTTAATAAAAAACAAACATGTATTTTGAAGGAGCAGGGAAATAACTAAAGATATGAGAAAAAAACCCCATCACCCTCAAATGCTTGGTACAATAGGGCTCTAATCATACAGCACAACTACTCTAATCTGCATGATTAGGACATTTTTAGAGATCCAAGTACTCTTTCCATTTATAACTCCAGGGCTATCTACATCACACTTAATGCCCTTTTCCACTTGGCCCCCACCCACCAAACTTCTGAACTAAAATACAGGCACACCTTACTGGTGTGAACCCATTTAAGCTACCAGGATTAGTCATTCTGATGCATATTCCTTTTTCCAGTGCATCTGTATTAGGCAAATGCATTTATATTGATGCAAATGTCTTAGTGGAGACATACTACAAACTGAAAGGAAGATATAAACATTGTAATGAGTAGAACAAGAAAACATCTAAAAGTGGGGCATTAAATATAAGAGGACTGAAGCCAGAAGTCAAATTAGCTCAAGGGCTTAACTACACCCCTAGAATGAAGTGGTAGTCATTGTAAGAAATAAAAAGACTGTGACAAGTCTAATTAATGAATTAACAAAGATAATTCCAGTAGAATTCTTTTACAATAGACCTTCAAACCATTCCTACTCATCAGGCTCAAAATTGTTTCACTGGGGCTCTCAGGGGCTATTGAGGTTAATAGCAGCTATTTTGTTCAGTTCATCTCACATCATATCAGAATCCCTGGAAGTTTTGCACTGCATGCTAGCATACCACTCACCCCATCCCACCAAAAAGTAAACTGAACCATAATATCCAAGTGAAAAAAAATCAGGAAACAGTTCCAATTGCTCTTTAAAAAGCTTTTGAACCTAATAAAACAGCTTTCAGGTTTTACCTCTCCCTCCCTTATCTTGTCCAGGCATGCCTCAGGGAAGCGGAACCTTCACACAGTCACAAATTCCCATATCCAAAACTCCCAAAACAGAAGGCAGATCCATTTTTAGGTTTCCATGCACCTATCAAATATTTTCTGAGCCCTGTAAAGAGTGCTAAAGTAAGACAGGTCATCTAAAGTTTATTAAAGCATCTGTGCCTTGCAGCATGGAGTTCACATATTGTGAATGCAACATTACTCAGCCAATTTAACAAGATTAGCCAGCCTGCTTTTTCCACTTTCTGTCATTTCTTCATCCATAACAAGCCAGCTTGTAGCTAAGGGCAGCCAAGCTCTTTTAAAGCTTTATTTCACAGCTAAAAAAGTACAGCATTTACAATTGGGAGCTATCATGTCAGAAGCACAGTAGCAGTAGCTTCTCACGGGTCATTCAAAGTGTGCTACACAAACCAAACCAGGAAAACAGAAAGGAGACTAGAAAGAAAGCAGATTAATTAACAGTTCTAAATTTTAGTTAAACTCTGCTCAACCTTCTGCTTCTCCGATCCAGCTAGACAGCTAATAAGCCTCATGGAATCCTGGCTCTTAATTAACACACAATTATTTCCCCAGAAGGATTAGAAGTTTCACCAGTTGTTCAAGAAGTCAGTTTTTACAGCTCTGGTTAGATTACTGTCTATGTTTAGGAGCAAAGGTTACTGCTCCATATTCTATTGGTAATGGACTACCTTTTTTTTTTTTAAATGGAATCACATCTTGAAAGAATTCCTGCCTTTTCACTGTACAAAGCTTCTATGTGAGCACATAACATTCTCAGGCAATAATTCAGTCACTTGACATGAAAAGCCAACAGCCAATAATGTCAGCATGCTAATTATACATTAGCTGTTTCAAAGCAGAATAATATGTGAGCATGCACCTTTCTGAAAGGCCAGTCCAACATTTTACAGGCCAAGGTCTGAGACTCTGTGCTCCCTAGCAAGGAGCTGATCGTCAGAAGCAAAATGCTAATCAAAGCAAAACCAGTTTCACCAGCAGCTTGCTACACTAATTTCCACCAAAGTGAGAGTTGTACCTTCCCAAGGCATTCCAGAGGCTATTAGTCCTTCTTGGGCTTCTGGCTAAACACACAGCTCATTTTAAGAACCTGACTCAGTTTTGTGGGAGCAGGTGTCACTTTTAAACCACAATGCTGAAGCATTTGCCCTTAATAGACAGTCGATCATCAGACCTTTATCTTACTTTAAATTGTCCACAGCATCGTCAAGCAAAAGCTGGCTATGACACTCTTATGGTCCTACACATTTCTTTTTCAAGGTACAAGAGTGAAAACAACTCTAAATACACTAGCTTTCTTCTGCTCCTTCTGGCTGCTCCTCTGTGCTGAAAATTACTACATATCACATACACACAATACATATCAACATATCACTTGAGGAATTTGGGTGCCCTATGCTAAAAAGGTTTAGAAAACTGAAAAATCTGGCCATCTTTACACTTTAAAACTCTACAGAGCACACTTACTGGCAGCAGCAGGCAAATGGCCAGCCATTACACCTCATCCATCACTTTAGCTGAACACAAACCTGTTAGTTCTTCACACTATTGTAAACCAGCTGTGACTGGCACACAAGACCACACAGCTGATGGAGGTTCATGAATGGCATCTGGCCTGACTGAGGTCTCCTCAGCCAGGAAAGGTGGGTCTGAGGAGATGCTGCTGCTTGTACTCTTTTACAGGTCTTTTTCCCACCCTGGTGGCTCACACTCCTGGGGGACAGGGAAGGGCAGGAAGCCACCTCCCTCCAGTGCCAGTGCATCCTTCCCAGGGGTTAAGCCCCCTCTGCAAGGCAAGGAAGGTTTAGGAAAATGCCCCCACCTTCCCAGTCCAGCTGCTTCACTTCTGAGCTGCTGTTTGCTTGAGCAGTTCACCTCTGCCCAACACCTCCTGCTCCCCCTCAGCCTTTCAACAGAAATGGTGCCCCAGGTAATTAAAAAAAAAAAAAAAAAAAAAAGAAAAATTACATGTGCCACTGTGATATTTTCTGAAAAATCCCTTCACCAGGATTTCTTCTCCTAGGAAGTTGAGAAGCATCAGAGAAAAATGTAAATAATAATTATCTGATTGCTTCTCCTTGCTGCTTTGGAATGTGGTAGGTGAGTCCTTCATTGGTTCCATGTGAATTGTGTTTTCCTAATGACCAATCAAAGCCAGCAGTGTCAGACTCTCTGAGGAGTCACAGGTTTTTATTATTCATTCTTTTTTGGTTTGTCAGTATCCTTTCTCTTTCTTTAGTATAGTTTTAGTATATAATTTATTTTAATATAATATAATATAATAAAATAATAAATCAGCCTTCTGAGAACTTGGAGTCAAATTCTCATCTCTCACCTCATCCTGCGGACCTCTCAACACCACAGACACACATAACCAATTAATAACCTAAGTTTGCAAACAAAATGCAATGTGACTTCAAACACCTAAGCCTGCCCCCACAACCCTGTGTCACCTCTGTCCCTGTCAAGCCAGCTGCTAATGTCACCAGAGACTGCTGGCTACAGACCAGATACTGTGGATATGCTGCCAGACAGCAGCAGAGTCAGGAAATTGTGTTTTGGGAGGCCTGGGAACCTGGAGAGGAAGACAAAAAGGTTTTCTGTCTGCTCAGTGCCTGGATAAGTCCTGTAATAAAGTCTAGAGAGTGAAGATCTACCTCTAAAACTGCCAGCCTGGCTCCTGCTCCCAAGAGACCTGTGACAGTGTTCACAGGGGTCTCAGGATGAGGGAAGAGATGAGAATCTGACTCCATGTTTCAGAAGGCTTGATTTATTATTTTATCATATATATTACATTAAAACTATGCTAAAAGAATAGAAGAAAGGATTTCATCAGAAGGCTAGCTAAGAATAGAATAAGAAGGAATGATAACAAAGGTTTGTGGCTCGGGCTCTGTCTGAGCCAGCTGGGCTGTGATTGGCCATTAATTAGAAACATCCAACATGGGCCAATCACAGATGCACCTGTTGCATTGCACAGCAGCAGATAATCAATGTTTGCATTTTGTTCCTGAGGCCTCTCAGCTTCTCAGGAGGAAAAATCCTAAGGAAAGGATTTTTCATAAAAAGATATCTGCGACAGAGACCTGCAAATGTGCTGAGGCTGCACTCAATCTCACTAGCTATGGCATTAAGGAAGGTGATATTCAGCAGCAGCAGCAGTCCCAGTGGAGACCCCAGGGGTCTGACAGGGTCTAGCTAAGTTGCACATGCTGCTGCTGGTGCTCTTTTAGCTTTCCAGGTTGCGGCTTTCTCGTTCATGCTGTAGTTTACCTTGCCAAAAAAAGGAGTTTCCCACTTTCAAAAGTTTCTCTCTTCCTGAAATGAATAAGCTCTCTCCCAAGGAGGCCACTGGATGGTTCCTGAGGGTCAGGCACGGACTAAACCAAGGAGTGTCTTCAATGAAGCATATTTCTCTGTGCAAGTGTAGCTCTTCAAGTAGCATGTTTGCTTTTGCCAGATCAAACCTGCAGCCATAGGCCCCTGGTTATCCCCTCCAGAGCGGTGTTTGGATGCAGAGAAGCTGTGCTCTGCAGCCTCCATGCCCTTCACCCTGGAAAGGACACCACTTTTCAGTCCCATGGCCTGTCACAACTGCTTCGCAGGGCCAGGTCCCTCCAGCCCATTTGCTCTTTGACCATGGACTGCAGGAGGCTCTCCCAGCCCATTGGCTTCAAAAAAAGGCAATGAAGGCATCAGCAGGGTCACTCTAGTGCGGTTCAGGTACCAGCGACCTTTATTTGGCACATTCTCCTTAGCTAAGGCAGTCCTTGCCCCTGCTGCCCACTCCTGGCAGCTCCCCTGTTGGAAAGGAGGAATGCTGTGACATTTGTCTCTGCAGAGCTGCTTGCAGCTTCCTGGCAGGGCTGGCAGTCGCTGGGCCTTCTCCTCAGCGTTCCAACAGACCCGTCTGCACGCCCTTGCTGAAGGAAGCAGGAGAAAGGGCCTCAGTTCTGTGGCTGGGCAGAAGGGCTCCCCATGCCCCAAGCTTTGGCAGTGCTGCCAAAGCCATGCCACTGCTCTAGAGGGCCTGTTGTGGGCCCTCCCTCCACCTCACTTACTCTTCCAGAACTTTCCTGGAGAGCTGAGACTCCTCCTGCTGCTGCTCCTGCCCCATCTCCTTCAGCTTCTCGGCGTAGGCCTTTCTCAAGACGTGGGGAGGGCGATAGGGATCCTCAAACACGTAGGGGCAGGAGGTCTGCAGAGGCAGAGGAGGCTCTCCTGAAGCACTTCCACCAGCAACTGAGGCTCCTCTCAAGCCTTCAGCCAAAGTCTGTGCCTTGCCAGGCCTGGCTCAGGGCTCCAAGAGGGCACAAAGCAAACGGCCCGTGCCACCGCCAGCTGCACGCTCCAGCCCGGAGCCTCAGGGCCAGCGGGCAGGGCAGAAGAGCCCCGTCCAGCCCCCAGCCATGGCACCACTGCTGTGCTAGGACACCTTCCCTGCCCCTCTGCCGCCAAGCAGAAAGGCAAAACACCCTTTTCCTGGGGGCTGTGTGGGGCATGTGATACCTGTCCTCGCTCAGTGACTGCTCGGTTGCCAAAGTATTTGCGATACACGTCTGCTTCCACCTCATGGCGCTTGGATGCCAGCAGCAGCTGCATCTCTCTCTCTTCCTTCTCAGTGTAGATGGGGTGCTTCCCCTGAAGGCCATGCACAGGGCACACATGCAGCGGTAGTCACCTCGAGCTTGGGCAGGGCAGGAGGGCTGGAACCACGTTCAGGACTGGCAAAACCCCAGGATGGATGGACCTACCTCTTTTGAGCGTTGGGCAGCACTTGCAGAGACCTTCAGGCCCTGCTGAGCTGGAGAGGTGGGGCGCTTCATCACATGGGTCTTCTCCAGGATTGTGGGCAGGTACCTGGAAAGGACAGCCAGGAGTCTGAGCCTGTGGGAGCCAAGTGTGAGCTTGTATCTGTGGGATGGCAGCCTGTCCTCTGGCACCACGCAGCAGCTCAGTAGGTGGACCACGTGTCCAGCAGAAATGTCGGAACTCAGCGCATCCCTCTGGGTGTCCAGGGCTGCCGAGGACCCCGCCAGGGGGCTCAGAGACCTTGGCATGCTGCCCAGAACACCTGGGGATTTGATTTTGACCCCTGGAGCACGTTGCCAACTTTGTATGAGGACATGAAAGTCACACAGGTTTGAATAGTGTAATAACAAAATGATCACAGGGTGAAAATGTAGATTTTAGGATTTTTGGTATGGGGCTTATGGGGACAAGATGGAGCAATCTGGGCGTGTCTAGCCTTTCTCCTTCTTCTTCTTGTTCTCCATTTTCTGCAGTGATGTTGGCACTTTGGGATTGATCTAGAGTAAAAATGCACTGTCCAACATAGGTGATAGGTATTGGGAATTAAGTGTAAATATGATATACATAGTTTGTAGTATAAAAAGACAACAGTGCCTTGGGAGCAGTCAGAGTACCTGTGGCTGCCCTGCTGAGCAGATCTCGGCTGGGCAGAAAGAAAATTTTATAGATAAGAATTAATAAACAATCTCAAGATCGAAAAGTGAAGAGTCCAGATTCGTTCTTCAGTTGCGTGGGCCGAAGCAGAGACATCCTGCACACCTCAGGGCAGCAATTATCAACAGCAACCTGAGACAGGACAGTGTCTCCAGGGCTGTTTGGCATCAGCACAAGGGAAGCATCCCCCATTATCACATGTGATAATGAGGGTGATACTGAGGGCGTGCCCTCAGCCACACCACTCCCCTACAAGGCTCACCCCCAGATAACTTCCTTGTCTCTAGCGTGATCCGTTTCCACCGACTGCTGACTGGCCTGAGAAACCCTCTTCCGAGCCAGGTACACTGGATCCAGCACGCTCACTGCAAGCAGGAGGCGAGAGAAGAGCACACAATCTTTGAGATCATGTGGGACAGCATGGGTGGCAGAGCTGCACAGTCATGCTACACAAGGCTGACTATCCTTGACATTCCTATAAGTCCTAGGAGTTCCAGGCAGGCCCTTTTCTTTTGTCCACACTGGATTTGTGTGGGAATCCACAAAATCAGAGGTTTTGGGGAAAGCTGCAAAAGGCAGGCCTCAGAGACAGCAGAACTGTGATTAGAGCTAAGCAGCAGCCATGAGATTGGTCAGCAGAAAAATTATTTAAAAAGTAGAAAAACAAGGACAAATCAAACAATGGTCTGTGTATTAACACTTGTCTAGAATAACTCCCTAAGCTGCAGAAAAGTTTATCTAGCAAGATATTAGGAAGGTTAAAGCTTAATAGCGGAGCTCTGTGCGTTGTGTTTTAAGGCTTACAAGCAGGTATTGTATTGGAAATAAGCAAGCATTGTTTAACCAAAGGTACCTGTGCTTATAGTGATTGGATAGAACTACTGTCAGTGTGCTTTTGCTCTGTGTGATTGGTCAAAAAACTTATAAAGTAAGTTGTAACATTAAGTTCTCAGTCTGCTGCCTGGGATGTGAGCTGCTGGCATCTTCCCATTGTCATAACCATGTAATGAGACTGATGCTGGAAAATAAAACAGCTCAAGGCAAGTTCCACAGCAGCTCCGTTTGTGATTTGTACGTAGCCCCGGTCAGCAATAGATTTGCTCCAGAGCTGAATTCCCACCCAGCCACCCACCACCCCTGGGCATGGTTTTCCTCATCTCCCTGTTATACCTCGCCAGCAGAAGGGACCCACCAGTAAGAAGAACTGGGAGGTACTGAGGAATCCCAGGGGCCCGCTGGGGAAATTGGGTTGTAGGGGCTCCCCACAGCTCAAAGCCTCTCCAGAAAAGGTTCCCCCACAGCAACCTCAGACTTTTTTCCCTCATGAGGACAACAACACAGACAGCCCTTGCCAGCTGGGACGTACCTCTGCGGCAGCCCCCACCCCACGGCGCCGACTCTCTCCTGGGCTTCAGGGACACCAGCTGGCCCGATGGCTGGTGCGGGGTCTCGGCCACAAAGCTGGAAACAAGAAGGCACCAGCTGGGTAAAGCTGGGGCAGCAGGCTCTCTTGGGGGCTGGCACACACATTTGAGGCACACTGCCTGGTCCTTGGAGGACGGAGCACATGCTGTCCTTGCTGCCTGCACAGACCCTCTTGCTGTCATCTTATTGCAGGGGTTCCACACTGTTGTCTCCTTATCGCAAAAATTTCACACCTTCTTGGTGTTTCTCATGGGCAGCCCCTCAGAGCACTGACTGTTTCTTCTTCACAAAGCAGCCAACTGATTCCAGTTCCCTTCTCAACTAGCCACCCCACTCTTTTATAGCATCTTCTTCTCATTGGGTACAGCTGTGGCCTGTTAAAGTCAGGCTTGTTCTTAATCTTTGATAATTGGCCCAGCTGCAGCTCCTTAGGGGTAAGATTACTTTCTACACTCTCCTTCTTATATTCTATCCCACTAGACCTTCTCAACCCTCTTGAAAGCAGGATGGCCACTTCATCTGCAATCTCCAAATCCAGGGATGAGTGAGTAGTGGAGAGGGAAGTATTCCTATGAAGTGGCTGCTCTTGCCCATTTGGCTGGAAAGGAGCCTTGGCAGGAAGGTACCCCCAAAACAGTGGCTGAGCAGGCGCTCGACAAGCTGGGGGCTCACCTTGGCAGTATGACAACCTCATCTTGACTGACCCGACTAAAATTGTTTTGGCCTGGAAAGGCAACGGCGCTCATCATGTTGGGGTCCTGGAAGGGAACAGCAGAACATCAGCAGAAACCCAGAACATGTGCTGGATTTCTGAAACAGGAATCCCTCACACGCTTTCTCCCTTGATGTCATTAGCCCTTCCCTCAAAGGGGCTGAGGCACCCCTGAGACTTGGACTCATCGGGAGTGTGCCTAGGCTGGGTGGTGAGGAAGGTGACAAAAGCCCAGACAAGGCAGCTGGAACGTTTTGACAGCACACTGCCACAAAGCCATGAGGAGGAACCCCACAGAAATGACAAGCTCACCTCGAGAAGGGCTTTCAGCATGTTCCCTGTTGTATCCATCTCCAGCAGGCAGCTATCAAAGAAGGTCATGCTGACCACTTTTTTTCGCACAGCAAGGATACCGATGCTCCTGAAGGTGAATTCCACCTCTTTGTTTTCTCGGAGGGTCCCAGCAAAGTAAAGCAGGGTCTCCTGTACGCACTGCTCCACAATTTCGGGGCGAAAGTGGATGTGTGCAGCGATGTCTTCAAAGTCTGGCTGAACAACAGGTATCTCCTCTGGTGAACAAGCACAAAGTAACAGCGCCTCTCTCACCACAGGTCAGCCAGCTCAGAAACTAGAGGTCATCAGCACCCAGCTCTCAGGAACACTGCCACACAGTGCCCCCCCTTCCTGCTTCATCCACATCTCCAGGATGGACACAGCGGACAGGAAAGGCCAGGGAAACCTCTGCCTCCTGCTGTGAGCAACCAGATGGAGCACAGGGGAGCTGAGCAGAGGAGGCTGGCTCCTCAGGGAGGAGCAGGGTGCTGGGCTGTCACATCTCTGCCCACACTCAGCACTTTGCAGGTTGAAAGAATTTATATTCACTATATTAGAGGGGTTGGCACCAAGCCAAAATGCAAGGCCTGTGTAAGGAAAGGATCCCATCTTCTTACCAGGAATTTTGGTCTCATCACCCTCAAGGTTGTAAAACATCTTCAGAGTCTTGTTCATAATGAACATAGGTCTCTCAACAGGCAAAACCTTGCCCTCTTCCACATTGGCATGCACTGGGATAACCGCAAAACTCCCAAGTCCAATATCCACTGCCTAAAAACACAAGCAAGAGAAAGTGTTGGAAGTGCTGCCCAAAGGTAAGGAGGCTGCCAGATGACCTTCATGGCCCTGGGGATGGCACTTTGGGCCTTGCTCCAGAGCCCCAGAGGGGCAGGATGAGGCAAGACTCACCTTCTTCTTCATGAGCTGTCTGTAGATGTGCCGAGACATTCCAGACCAGACCTTGCAGATTTCTGGAAAGCAAGTGGAAGCCATACCACGCTCTGAAGTCAGCACAGGCCACCATCCCCCATGCCCCTGCCCACGCAGGTGACAGTGGAGTGCTCTCAAGTTCTCCCGCACTCTGAATAAGCATTCTCACTGACTGGGGCTGCCCAACTGTGTTCTAGACTGCCCCCAGGACCAAAGCCTGCCCTATGTCCAAGACAGGCCTGGAGAGGAAAGGCAGGCTGTGTTTGCAAAGTGATTTTCACTTTCAGACATTGCCAGCACCTGGAGGCCTGGGCTACTGCAGATGGATGTAATGTGCATGTCTGAAACACGCATAGCTGGATGGCTGCAGAGGGGTGTTGGTATTAACAGTGGGAAACGACAAAAGGGGGCTGTGTCGCAGACATCTTTTATGAAAAATCCTTTCCTCAGGATTTTTCCTCCTGAGAAGCTGAGAGGCCTCAGGAACAAAATGCAAACATTGATTATCTGCTGCTGTGGAATGTAACAAGCGAGTCTGTGATTGGCCCATCTTGGATGTTTATAATTAATGGCCAATCACAGCCCAGCTGGCTTAGACAGAGTCTGAGACAGAGCCTTTGTTATTCATTTTTTCTTTTTCTATTCTTAGCTAGCCTTCTGAGGAAATCCTTCCTTCTATTCTTTTAATATAGTTTAAAGTAATATATATCATAAAATAATAAATCAGCCTTCTGAAACAAGGAGTCAGATCCTCATCTCTTCCCTCAACCTGAGACCCCTGTGAACACCGTCACAGGGCTGGAGGAAGGGGGCCATGTAGAAATAGAGCAGCACTTTTCTGGGACAAACATCCTTTTTCTAGATGTTCAACACAGTACAGCACAAGAGCTAGAAAGAGGCCAAGAAATGGGCATGGACTATAGGGGGAATCATGACCATCAAAGACCCCCAAAGTCCTCTAACCTATCTCTGAAGAGGTGCGAAAGAACAGACTGCACATGATAATTAATTTGTGCAGAAAGCAAGGAACTATCTCTAAAAAGGTATCCCTACCAAGCCTGGTCAGAGCCTGTCGCAGACATCTTTTCATTAAAAATCCTTTCTTAGGATTTTTCCTTCTGAGAAGCTGAGAGGCTTCAGGAACAAAATGCAAACATTGATTATCTGCTGCTGTGGAATGCAACAAGCGCATCTGTGGTTGGTCTCATCTGCTTGTTTGTAATTAATGGCCAATCACAGCAGAGCTGACTCGGACAGAGAGTCTGAGGCAGCTGCCTTTGTTATCAGCCTTTTCTATTCTATTCTTAGCTTAGCTAGCCTTCTGCTATGAAACCTTTTCTTCTATTCTTTTTACTGTAGTTTTAATGTAATATATATCATAAATAATAAATCAAGCCTTCTGTAACACAGAGTCAGATCCTTGTCTCTTCCCTCATCCTAAGACCCCTGTGACCACTGTCACAAGAGCCCCCAGACCCTGGACTTATATCCATGTGCTTATATTGCAGTAAGTCAGGGACTAAATGGAAAAATCCATGCCAACTGTGTAATTTTTAAAATAAAATTTTTAAGTTTGTGTGGACCTTCTGATTTTTGTTGTTCCCTGCAGTTGCCTGATATTATAAGAGAAAAACCCTTGCAACACTGTTAAAATAGTAAAATAAAAAGCAGGCCTTTATTTGGAGGCTTCCAGGTGGCCCAGTGGTCACAGACACACCTGGCATCAGATTTCTACCATTTTATAAATTTGGCAAATCATCATATCTAACAAACTTTGTCCAATTAGAAGAACAGTAGGTTATGTAATTTTTTCCTTGGGTACTGCCCCATCGGAGTTGGTCCAGGGCTTCTTTGCTCCACTTCTTGTGGTGTCTTCTCAGATTCTGATTGGAAAACAAAATGTACTTCTAGGTTGTCTTCTTGAAAATAAGACTGAACAGTATTTCATGAATCTGTTATATGGTTAATTTATTACTCTAAAATCTAAGAGAAAGGGTAGGAAAAATAATGGGAGCTTACAACTATGTAATAGTAATCTATAGACCTATGAATATATGAAAAACACATAAAAAGCAAGTGAGCTTTAGGCATCACCAGCATCTATGAATCTTGGGTGTTCCCCTCTCCTTATGGGTGGGACATCACAACTACCAAAGGCACCTTAGAGCTCCAAGGCACAACAGAGCAGGACTCTTCTTGACAGTCTGCACCCTCCAGAATGGTCCCACCTATGGCCCCAGCCTCAGGCTTTCCACAGCCTGTCTCCATGTGATCCTGGAGGATCCTGCTTCTGCAAGGGACCCCTGGGGCCTTACCTATGGTGTTGAGCTCCTTGAGGGTTGGGAGCTCCTCTGGCTCCACAGCGTTATAGAGTAGATACTTGTGCATCTTTGCCCCGCTGGGCAAAAAGTGCTTTTCCTGCTACAAAAACTGTGCTCCTCTCCTCCCCCTCAACACTTCTCAGGCAGCGTCTCCAATGCTCTGCCACAGCCTCTTTTCACCTCCTGGCAGCAGGACAGCTCCTGAGTGGCAGAAGGCTGGTGACAGCAGTGCTGGTGTCACCCCAGGCCTCCCCAGGGACAGTGTATGGAGCAGGAGCTGTTGCTGTGGGTGTCCCGCTGTGACATCATGCCATGGGACACAAGCCTGCATGGAACCTGCCACCACCCAGCCTCACCCAGCATTAGCTTCGGCATTAGCAGGGCAGCCCCACTGGGCACCCCAGGCTGCTGCACTGATGGTCCTACCTGCACACCTCAACTCATCCTCCCTGGCTGGCCACACAGAAGGTGCTGCAATAGGTGCTGAAAGGCTTCGAGCGCTCAGAATAGGGCTGGAGACCCCCCTGGACCTCAGCAGAGGTCCACCTCAGGCCACAAGAGAAATTAACCCAGCTTAAAGGACAACATTCATCCCATCCTACTCCCACTGGGATGTACCTCTTTCACTACGCCAGGATCCACAAGGACTGCTAACTGCACATAGACTGCTGCAAAGACACTGTGTGCCTTGCAGCTGCATCCTCCAATGCACAGTCACCCTTCTGGAAGGATAACAGTCTCTTGGCCATGACTATTGGCTTCCCAAGCTTCCCACTGAATTTGCAGAGATCCTTTGCACCTGGCTATATGCACCCCAGTTAACCATCCCAGGCAGGGACTGATATCCATCTGCAGGTGATGCAGGGAATCACCTGCTCTGAGACAGGAATTTTGTTTGGCCATCAGATTGTCATTTTCTCCTACTCACTCTAGTGACATTATCCCAACTCACTGTTCAGGAAAACAAGGCACAGCTGAAACCCTGGTGGACCATTTTCATCTAGCCATAAGAACATTTGTCCCCACATTGTTTCCCATGTGGAAGCAGAGTGCCAGGCTCCTTCATGGCTCAGGTGATTGCCCACCCACTGATTCTGCTCCAACGCTGGCCAGACACAAAAATAAATGAAAACCCATGTGTGGGCATGTATAATACAGCCACTGGGTATGGCATACCAGGTTTGAAGGAACATGGACATTGTGGCTGTTGTTGTCAGGTAGAATATAAATAGCTACCATGAGCTGATGGCCACTTCAGATTTATTTTTTTTAATATAGGCAAACTAACCTTAACTTCTGGTTCTTTATTTTTAAACTTGGACCAGTTCTTTTATTTAATGATACATGACTTTAAAATATTGTTCATAAAAAATTCTCAAGTTTCTATAATACTTTGAGGGTGCCTTCTCATTAAGATTTCTTAAACTTTCTATACAGGTCTGATTTATGGCCTTATTTGACAACTACTCATTGGACAGATCTTGAATTTACTGAGACAATATCTGTGAGTAAATGTTATTCATGTACATTAGTGGTTTCCAAGTCAGGCAATTAACTTACAAATATTTGCAGGCTCCTTCTTATGTTTTTTTTCACAACATAGTCAGGCACAGTATTAATATCCAGTACTGAGTCTAATAAACTTTCTATTGCCTTCTGGGGTTAATAATGAACACAGCAGGGACAAAATCAGTATCACTGTATTAACTATCATTAAATAAGGTATCTAAGCATTAGCAACATAGCAATTGAAAAGTTTGGTGTAGATAAAAAATTTGTATTTGTCAATTTAGGTCATTCAAATTCTACCTTTTACATTAAGCCTTGGATTTTGAAATTAGCAACGTGCAAACACATTCTGCATGGTCAATTAAACTGAATTCCACTATTGCACATAACTGCAGGAACTGTAAAAAACAGAACTAAACTTCGTTTCAGTCAGTTTCAAACAGGTATTTTAGAGATTTTTTTTTCCCTTAATGAAAATAGTTGTCTGAATCAATTGATTTTAAGTATGAAATTCTCTGAAGAATTTGATCCTACAGCATATATCCATGTAATTAATATACTTAGAGTCATCAAACCCGAGGGATGTATCATGTCTGGTCTAGCACCTGGAAGTCTGTGGTAGAGGACTCAAGGCCTGTTCCCCACTTGATTTAAGCATTTGTGTGGACAAGTGGGTTCCATATAACCTGTCAAGCCAACAAAGAGAGGAGAACACAACCCACCTATGTCTGAAGTCACCTCTGTATGTAATAAAATCACATGTAGAAAGATGGAAGGAAAAAGAAAATGCCTTAGAAGGACATCAGTAAAACAGAAGGGAGGAGACAAGGGGTCGCTGCTTCCCACATGCTCAGAGCAGTGAACTCACCTGAGCACTCCCATAATCCCATCTGAATTATGCTGGGAAAAAGGAAAAAGGGCATTGTTTATGCCTTTTGCAGTCTTCTCCCACTATGGACGTCTGGATATAAATAAAATCATGAGTTCATAGGTTGGACAGGGTAAACACAAGCCAAACTTAGATGATGCCTATGCAAGGGTTTTCCCTGAACTCTTTTCTGTTAGAAGATTGATGATGGGAGGAGAGGCTGCATGTGTGCACTGATTAACTTCAAAATCTGCATGGTTCTGGTCTGAGAAATTTTATTTATAGATGACCCCTGCTTGGGAAGATGCACTCCCTGCTCATACTGCTGCAACAGACTGCATCCACTCTGGTTCTGAGAGTAATCCTGCTGCTCCCAGTGTGAACCACACAGTGACACCATAATTAATATTAGTTGGCTTTATTAGCAATTTGGGCTAGTAACTCTATGGGCTTAGAAAGTGTGGCCTCTTCAGAAAAAATTCAGAGGTGAGACAGCAGAGAAATACGATGAGACTTTGTTTGCAGCTTCATAATATGCGTGTTATACAGATTAGAAGTACAGGTGAAATACACAGAGCAATAAAATAAAACTTCCAAGGACTAAATCTAACCATCCTGTATGCTAAACATATTTTAACACACACAATTAAAATGAAATAGTTTCATAAGAATTGCAATTTATCTTCTCACACAAATGAGAACAAAATTAGTTTTAAATGTGTCAGAAGCAAATTTGTTCCTCCTTCAGACTGAAACAGGGCTGGGGACTTTTTGAACAAAGGCACTTACAGTGAATACCTGCAAGTATCTGTAAGCACTTGCATTTCTCATTTCCATCTTTATTTTTCTCCTTCTTCCTCAAAGCAATTAAAATCTTTCTTTTGCTGGAAGGCCTGTGGGGAATAGTCACAGGGAGTTCTGAGAGACAATGAGGTCCTGAGGTGAACCAGCTTCCCCTGGGTATTTCCTCAGCACCTTCTTCACAGTACTCCTGGTGGTGCTGTGCTGCTGGTAAACCTTTCTTGGTTTCAGCAAGCACTGCTGGCACATGGAAATGCTGTTTGCATTGGGCACCAAGTGACAAAGCAAGAGGACACAGTCTTAAGCTGCACCAAGGGAAATGTAGGTTGGATATCAGGAAAAAGTTTTTTACAGAAAGGGTGATAAAGTTGTGGAGTGGTCTGCCCAGGGAGGTGGGGGAGTCACCACCCCTGGATGTGTTTAAAAAGAGATTGGATGTGGCACTGGGTGCCATGGTTTAGTTGTGGTGGTTTAGGGCATGGGTTGGACTCGATGATCTTAAAGCTTTCTTCCAACCTCATGATTCTGTGTGGGAATCCAGGTTTGTGCCTCGGGCCAAGGGCTGACTCACTCCACTCCCTTCCACCCTGACTGACCTAGACTCATTTCATCTGGAAGAGTCAAGCTGCACTTTAGGTAAGTGCAGCTAAATTGGGGAGATGATAACTCTGTTTCTGCATGTCCACTCAATTAATCTGTTTCCTGGACTGTCAGTGATAATAATTCTCCAAGAATTACCGATTAAGTCATACACTTAAAATTATTTTTTAAGCCTCCTATTGTCATCTGAGAACTTTGATGTGGACTCTTGCTATTACAGATCATTACTGTTCAGCATCATCACATCCAAAGTATGGATTTTGGTTTTGCTTGTTCATTCACAGGACTATAAATGTAGCGAAGGAATTACTACTTGATATTCTAGTTCTTATTTGCCAGAACTTTCCTTACCTAATTTTCCCTCTGAGATTTTTGCAAACTTCTGTTCTTTTATTCTTTTTATGGTATTTTTTGCAATTTTTTCCCCATCTTCATTATAAGTACTGAAACTATTCATTGTCTTTCCCTTTCCATTTTGCAAAAAACCTCAAATTCCCTACCCCCCTAAACTGTTTAAGGGCTTTCACTTCTGGTTTGTATCAGATGGGCTAAAGCTCTAGTTTTTTGTTTTGCCAAATCCTAATTAAACTTCTGGCCCACATACAAATTATGCCTATTACCTCTGTGGCAGCTTTTTTTTTCTTTTGACTAATCTATGAGACATACTCACTTTCCTATATATTTTGTAGTAAAGGAAATTTAGAGATGAGAAACTTTGCTCTTCAAACAATTAATCAGTGAATAGCATGCAGAGATGTAATCTGCTTTCATACAGCCCTCCCAGCATCAATCCCAGATGAGGAGTTTTCTGCTGTCTACCAATCAGAAAACTATTTAAGATCATTTTACCAAGACAGAACATATATATGTATCTGAATATATTATATATATTCAGATTAAAAAATAAATAAGTGAATAGGCAAAAAACAAAAACAAAACAAAATAAAAAACAAAACAAAAAAAAACAAAAAAGGGGAAAATTAATGCTGATGTAAAGCCAGCTAATTAAACTGTATTCTTGTTATAGAGCCACCATAGGCCAATCCCTGCAGTTTCCAGATGCTTATTATAGGATGTGCCTGGACAAATCTTCTTTCATAAAAGGTCTTTGACACATAGACATTAAACTTTAAGTACCCTAACGCAACAGTGAACCTCTAAAAAGGGATTTACTTTAGCTTTTTATATACAAAAACAGCTGGAAAGGGAAACAGAATGATAAAGAAGTAAAACAATACTTACAGACAACCACTTAGTAAATCTCCACCTTCCTCTCCTTTAGGCACAAAAGAGAATTCCATCAGCACCATTTACACGATAGTCCTATTAAGCTTAACATTTTCTAAAAGATTAAGAGCCTGATCAAAATAATACTGAAATCACTGGAAATCTTCTATTTTACTTGAACAACTTTGGATCTGGTCCATACTGATTCCATAAGAGTAACTGCTTATAAGGACTCAGATTAAATCTGGAGGAAAATAACTCTGGTTATAACCTCCATAAAAATACAATAAAAAGGAACACATCCTTGCTTTCTATTTACTTTATTTCCCATATATTTTAAAAAAGGAGATTTTCAGCATTTTGCTCCACAACATAATCAAATTAATTTGGTTTGAGGAAGTGAAATGAAGATAAGGCATAGAAGTTGTTTGCAATGCTGAGATTTATCATTATTCACAGTGAAAATAACTACTATTTTATCCCTCAGTTTCATGCTGAAATAAAAATTATTTGCCAAAAATTGGGGTGAGAATGGGACACACTTTTTCTTTCCAGAAAATGCTCTCTGTATTACCAGTTTTCTGGTAATACAGAATTCTCCATGTCCCAGTTACCTATGGACTTTTCATCATTATTTCACATGTTCACAAAATTCAAGATCAGACTTCTGTAACTGAGAGTTTTACTCCCACTTGTGCACATTTGTATGTGTGTTCATGTACCTATACTGTAGACCAAGGCCAAAAAATTAATATAGAAGCAAACATTAAAAACAAGAAACATGAATCCAGAATATTTTAACTAAAATGTATGTTGGTTGGATACTGATCATTCCTAATTTCATGCAAGGCTTCTGTTGTTTTGCCATGAGTGACAGAGAAAATAGATTTTTTTGTCCCTGCATGAGAAAAATGAAAAACAAAACCCAAAAAGTCATGATCAAAGAACAGTTGTCAACTGGCTGACAAACACACACAATTTGTAGGACAAATGAAGCCATGGCTACAAGTAGGAGCTCATCATACCCAACAAAAACCCCAAAACCAAAAAAAAACGGTGTCAAAAACTCCAGTGATTTAAGTGGGACTAGAACAGATGCCAAAGTCTCAATGCTTTTATAGCCAAGAAGGTTAAACCACATTGTAAATTTTTTTTAACACTCTCACAGACTGAGAGCTATTATTGCTTAATGCCACACTTGGCAACCAATTGGTACAAAGGAAACCTCTATTCTAATTTCATGAGTATTTCAATAAACTTATGCAAGGGTTTTCAGATTGCTAAGATATGATTAGCATCTTCTATACATGGATAGATAGCATGTCTATATCTATCTCATCACCCAGCAATAACAAACTGGACAAGCTGCATCAGGTTCCAGATTATCAGACAGGCCCAGTCTTAGCAGATTAGACAAATCAAGCAATATGGAACATCTACTGATTTCTTCCACCTCAGGACAGATGGCAGCTACAATCCAGGATACAGGGGACAAGCAGTGCAACTGCCACTACAAAATTAATTTCTCTCTCCATTCTGAAGACATTTGAAGAAGCCAAGTGTGTTTATACCAGGCTGTAATTCTGGCATGGCCACAGCATTTTTGATGCAGCACTCGAAGCTCTAACACTGCATTTTTCATACTGCCAAACTACACCAAGTTACTACAAAAATCTCCCAAACTTCTGCTGTTATGATGCCCAAAGCACACATTTCTGCTTCTATCCTATTTCAGTAGGGAGGCTTATAGAGAAACCTTCTCAGAGCAGGCTGATGTACAATAATGAAGTCCAATTCCTGTATGGAATCTTTTTTCTTATGGCCTTAATTCACTTTTTTTTCCATAGGGAAGAAATATTATGCCCATTATATGCATATAAGGACCGAGGCAGTTCTTCCAAGTCACCACCACTGGAAAAGCAAGAGCACAATCCTGTCTTCTAACATTGGTACTACATCAAATGACAATTTCTGCCATTCCCTAAAAGCACATAAGCTCTGGAAACCATTTCATTACAGCAATCACCTCTAGAAATTTGCAGTATCACTTTATTACGCAGAAAGCTCATTTTGGGAGGGAAAAAAAAAAAAAAAAAGCAGTTATATTCACCTTTTTTCCTAGCCCCATTTTTTGTGATTTCTCAGATCAGAGTGCCAATCAAGTATTACTCTCCTTCCTGCCGAGACCACAACACAAGGTGGTTATTAATTACCTGCTGAAAATTCTAAAAAGGGCCACTAAACTTTGCAGTTTTACATAGTACAGTTCTGTAGATAAAGGACTTCTGATGATGCTGTAATTTTCTGAATTCTGCTTGAGGATTTTCAGTTAATATTCTTCAATACTATCCTGTAAGACCATACAGCTACATTGTTAAATCAATGTATACAATTATTATTTGGATTTTCTATCTTGACTTGCAATAAGAACTGCATTTCCAAAGCTATTTATCAGCACCATGGCCGTGCCATAAAAGCTATTTCTTCCCTCCTAATTGTGCTTCTGTTCCTTTCTGTGCTGAGCAAAATACTGCAAAGGGTCTAATGGCTATATGCTTTCTTTCCAGCAAATTGAATGTTACAACCTCATTTCCTGGTCAGCTCCAGGTTCTTGGAAAATACACAGGGGTGGAAACTGGGGGACACAAGTGCTCCCCAGATCCCTACTGCCCAGCATGACAGCAGCAAGGGAGAGCTGCAGACAACTTCCTAATACATCCTTCCAGGAGCAGCTTTTCCAATTAAAGCCAGCAGTAGAGCCCAACCAGTAAAAGCAGTAAGTTCTTCCAAAATATTCCCACTCGGCTCTTGACACTGCCTTTTACAGGAAGCAGTAAGTCACCAAGTCTCGCCCAATTACAGGCAAATCTCTGAGAAGCACTGAAAGCCAGCAAACTCTCAAATGCTCTTCAGAGCTAAGAAAATCCAAGCCTTCCTACATTTCTGACATCTTCCCACACTACCCTAAATCACATTTACATGGCTCATTCTTCTATTTAACACTTCCCACAACTTGAGTCCTTCCTGTCCTCACTTCCTTTTCCCTCCCTTTCCTGCAAATCTCATTACTTTCATGCTTAGCTCACACAGAGTTTTCACAGCGCCCATGTGATATTTTTTTTCCCCAACTGATCACTTCTTGAAGTCAGCTCTCATCCTTCCTGGAGACAGACACTCCCCTCCTGACCGCACAGCAGCAGCACACTGCACCTCCACTTTGATTTGTAATAAGCACAGCTCCTCTTTTTGCTTGTTTGCAATCCAGCTGCTGCCTCCCACAGCTGTGACCGTGTTCACAGGGGTCTCAGGTTGAGGGAAGAGACGAGGATCTGACTCCATGTTTCAAAAGGCTTGATTTATTATTTTATGTTATATATTATATTAAAACTATACTAAAAGAACAGAAGAAAGGATTTCAGCAGAAGGTTAGCTAAGAATAGAAAAAGAAAAAATGAATAACAAAGGCTTGTGTGTCAGAGAGTCCGAGCCAGCTGACTGTGATTGGCCATTAATTAGAAACAACCACATGAGACCAATCACAGATCCACCTGTTGCATTGCACAGCAGCAGATAATCAATTTTGTTCCTGAGGCCTGTCAGCTTCTCAAGAGAAAAAAAAATCCTAAGGAAAGGATTTTTCATAACGTGTGTCTGTGACACACCTCCACTTTGATTTGTAATGAGCACAGCTCCTCTTTTTGCTTGTTTGCAATCCAGCTGCTGCCTCCCACAGCTGCAGGATTTACTGGACCATCCCTTCCTAAGCAGCAGCAGCTGCTGCAGCTTCCCGTGAGCTCCTGGGGAAATGATGCTCTCCCTCCTCCCCACGCTCCTCGGCAGCCGGGAGGAGCAGCCACAATCCAGCTCTGTGCAGAGCAGGGTGACCCTGCCAGGCACGAGGGGAGCATTTTGCTGTCTCGAGTGGCTGAGTTGATCAGCCTCTCCCCAGAGCTCACAAGCGGTTTGAAAAGACTCTCACTAGAGGGAGGATGGGGTTTGTGCTGGCCATTGCTCCCGCTGAACTTGGTTGCAGTTACGTTCCCCTTTCCCCCGACTTGCACACCTTGCAGAACTGTCATTTCTCTCCAAGCTCGACATCAAGGTTTATTGCAAATCAAAGGTGACTCTGACGAAGGGGAGAGAGAATGATATGTTGTCTTATATATCAAGAGTTCTATTATCATTATAGTGCAAGGGTTCCATATCACCAGAGTTTCATACCTCCTCAATATTTCTTGTAGGCATCTCCTCTAAGCACTAACTCTTCCTGATCCTTGCAGCAGCCATCTGACTCCAGCTCCCACCAATCCACTCTTTTATACCACTGTTCTTATTGGCTACAGGTGTGGCCTATTAACATCAGGCCTGCTCCTAATTTTTAGTAATTGGTCCATCTGTGACTCATTGGGGGATAAGATTATATTCTACACCACCTTCATTTACCCATACTGCATCCCCCTACAATAATACATCTGACTCCATGGATATCAGAAGGCTAAAGAATTACTTTATTATACTATATTATTCTATACATCTAAACTGAATCTGCCAAGCACTCAACTCTGCACACACTGCATTGAAACTCGTGACTCTCACCCAACAGTCCCGACACACACACACACTTGGCCCTGATAGACCAAGGAAACACAACACCATCACTTTGGGTAAACAATCTCCATGTTGTATTCTACTTTTGCACAAACACAGGCACAGCAAATGATAAGAATTGTGTCTTCTTTCTCTGAGGTTCAGAGAATGTGAATCCCAGAAATACTCTTGGGAAGAATTGTGCCTTGCTTTTCTCTGTGAAGAGAAATGTGGGGCTACTAAGGTTCATGTAATTACGTGTAAGCCTATGCATAGGATTGTATATGCTTGTGTTACTTCAAAAAGATTTGCACAGCAAAGCCTGCAAAATGAGAAAACACCAATATTAAAGGAAGCAGGTGTGATTCAGCAGCTTGTTGTGGGCATGTGAGGAGACAGTCACATGTGGCTGCAGACTTCTTCAGAGCACATTGTGCCAACCTTCCACTTCCTCTAAAATCATAATCACCTCCAGAGCTCTTCTCACCGTGCCCAAGTTCTTCCCAAGTATTCCTCCACGCACGACAAAATACATTTGGCAACATTGTTCCAGCCTGTCTTAAAACTAAAGAATTGGGACATGTGTTACACATGGTAACACATGTGTTAAACACAGGGCATTCAACATCCTCAGCTGCAGGATCTTCCCTTTCCCTTTCCTTTTCCCTTTCCCTTTCCCCTTCCCCTTCCCTTTCCCTTTCCCCTTCCTTTTCCCTTTCCCTTTCCCTTTCCCTTTCCCTTTCCCTTCCCTTTCCCTTTCCCCTTCCCCTTCCCTTTCCCTTTCCCTTTCCCCTTCCTTTTCCCTTTCCCTTTCCCTTTCCCCTTTCCTTTCCCTTTCCCTTTCCCTTCCCTTTCCCTTTCCCCTTCTCCTTCCCTTTCCTTTTCCCCTTCTCCCTTTCCCTTTCCCCTTCCCTTTCCCTTTCCCCTTCCCTTTCCGTTTCCCTTTCCTTTTCCCCTTCTCCCTTTCCCTTTCCCTTTCCCTTTCCCCTTCCTTTTCCCTTTCCCTTTCCCTTTCCCCTTCCCTTTCCCTTTCCGTTTCCCTTTCCTTTTCCCCTTCTCCCTTTCCCTTTCCCTTTCCCTCCCTTCTCTCTGCACTGGTTGCTGTACCAGAAGCCAGAGTGCTGCAGGTATGAACCAGCTCTGATTCAGCACCACTGCTCATGGTGTGCCCTGATCCAACAAGAGGAGATTTCTTGGGAAAGCTCTTGTCCCAGAATACAAGCTGGGTGCCTTTTGAGTGCCTCATGCCAATGCACAAACTGCAGGGCTGACAGGCAGCAACGAGAGATCTTTTAGTGACAGATCACCGTGATTTACAGGCTCACTAGAAGCAACAACATCAGGAACTTTGAAATCCAAGGTTTCCCAAGTCTGCTTATGCAACTTGCATACTTTGCTAATCACGTTTCCAAAGTTTTGCTGAGCGAGGTGTATTGTCCCTGTGCCCTGTAGCTGTGAGATCCTGCTGAGCAGAGCAACCTTGCAGCTCCGTGAGGCAGCAGCAGCCAGGCTGGCTCAGCCTCTCGAGATCCCACTGCTGCACACACTTCTGGTGAGGGAGACAATCTTCTGGTTTGATTTTTAATTGAAAAACTGTAATTGTAGCAACACCAGGCCCCAACTTGCATAATGAATAGAGTGTGGACCACTGAAATCTATAGCACAGACAACTCCTGCTTCACCTAATTAAGTAACAGCTCACAGTTAGGAGCTTTCCATATGCATATGTAAAGCATGCTAATGAAAAGAGAAAGGAAACTAACTTTTGTTGTTGTTAGGCTGCAGGAACTTAGGAACCTGCTGAAAAGTCTGGTAGGGTATTTAGCTTTGTGGTTATAGCCTGATTGGTGTTGCTTTTAAGCCTAAATGTGGGGGATTTGTTCGGTTGGCTGGTTGGTTTTGGGTTTTGTTTTGTTTTTGTTTAATTTTTCTCTCTTACCATTTGTTTGCTTTTATAGCCATTTCCCTATCCTTTAGTAATTGTAATCATCCTTTTCTGCTATTCTCTCTTGTTCTATAGTGATACTTTTCCTTTTCCACTTTCTCCTGCTTCCTTAGCACCATTGAGAGTAGCAAGTGTATGGGTAAGTGTGCACATGCTTCAGATCTGCATCCAGCTCTGCAGAACCCTGGAAATAATTACTCTGAGAAAACCTCTGTTCATCCTCCACAGCACTTGTGTGGAACACATGAACTTGCCCAGTTTCTGCCACACAGTCCAGCCACCAAAAAGTTATGAGAGGAGGTGTCTAGCACAGATTTTTCAAAGACCAACCTATAAATTTCTGAGAGTGTGGAAGTGTTTCAAGGAACAGCTTCTGTGGAAGAAGTTTTGAGGACTTATCTCTTTGGTGTCTCTTCCTGAGAATGGCAACAAGTACTCCTGAGACCTCCATCTGCTAAAGTCACTATTCCAAAATGTGGAGGTGGTAAGATTTTGAATTGAGTATTGCAATATTTTTAGCATAGACCAAAAAAAAAAAAAAATTGTGATCATTGCCTCATAAGAGACTAAACTGCTTTCTAAGTGGAACTTCCTCTGAAATTGAGGTGGGTAAGACTATGGAAAAGTTTTCCCTAGACAGATGCAATTTTAGGAGAAAAAGCAAGCACCTGAGCATATGATCTTACCAAGGGAAGCCTCAAAAAATACAGTCTTGAATATTGGTAGTGCAAGTAGCTCCACCTAGAATAGGTACAAAAATACAGATGTGCACACTCTTCCTAAGTGACTACATAATTATAACATCACTTTTGTCATCTTGTTCCTTTTCCTTCCCTAGTTGGTGCTATCATTATCTGCTGCATAGTTGGCACGATGACTCAGATGATAGAATTATGCTGGAAATTATATATACATGGAACACTGAGGCCCAAGAATGCAAATTCTTCTGGGCAAACAATCTAGAGTTTAGGGCTTTTTTTGTATTTATTCTGTCGAGCACTAGAGTGTTATGTCTAAGAATGGAAGTTTTGTATTTGAACTACTGCTTTTAAGCTGAACCTCAAAACAAATTGTGCTTTAGTTCAAGGTTTGAACTTGCTGCTGAAAAGAAAATCAACAGTGCAATTTTCTTTATCATGAGCAACTACATCTACCTATGGCTTGGAGTGTATTATAAGAAGCTTAACAGAGTCTCAAACAACTGGAGTTTTCCACTGTAGTTTTTGTCCTCATTTGCTCTGGTAATCATTCAAGCTTAGCAACATTGGTTGAATTCAGATACAGGTCAACTGTATTTTGATGAAGTTCAAGGAAATGGGTGCAGCTGATTGAGCAATACCGTAAAAAAAAAGAAATTTATAGAGAAAAAAAATATGATGCCTGTCCTGATCAATGTGATCATATTTTGCTTTTCATCTGATTCAGTACCAGGTTTCTATATATGGATTAAACTATCTTTCTGAAAATTCCAGCTAGATGGTAAGAAATTTGCCTTATTGGAAAATCTTTTGTTAAGAAATATGTTCTGTGATGTTAGATATATATATGTCACCTCTTTTCTGCAAGTAAACAGATAAAATTCAGTAGTTTTGACTGATCACCTTGTATAAAGTAATTTTCATTTGTTTATATTGTATCTGCAGCACGACAATAAAAGTGGAGTTAAAAATTGCCAAATTTGTGACTATTACATTAATAGTAATGGGACATGAGACAGGCTTATAGGAATCAGGCCAATTGTTAGTGGAAAGCCATGCATACAGAAACAACTATTTTGAAGTGACCAGGACCTTGGCTGCTCTGATCAGGACACTGTAAAAGGCCTGACTGATAGAAAACATTCAGAGCTTAACTGTGGAAAAAAATAGTTTTATTCTATTTATTTCAATGCAGACTTGAATCAGCTAAAATCACAAGTCATTGAAACAGGCTGGGATTTTTTTTTTTCTCTTGGTGATAAACATTATGATAGACTCTGAAAGCTGGAGAAGGCAGGGTAATAGCAGCAGGCTGTACCAATCTACTGTTTCACACTGAAAAGCTTCTTGTGCTTGAGTAGTCTCCCTGAAATGTGCATTGAATGTTTGAGGGCAGGCAAAGAAAAGGAGGCAGAAGCTGGCTTTAAGAAACTCCTGTAGGATGCATCCACTGTCATTCTTGTTCTAGACTCCTGGCACCTCCTGGAGAGGCTCCATCATCCATACCTGATGACTGGTGGAGCACAGAGCATGTAATGAAGTCATATTTGATCATCACTTATTAAAACAGCTGTCTGAGGTCATAAATACAAGGAACTGTTTTCAACACCAGGAGCACTCCCAGAAGTGTGAAGGGGATGATTAACATTGTATGTCTAGTTCTGCTTCTATCTTCAACCTTGTGGCAGATGCTTGTCTCTGGGGTTGTTTAAAAACCATCAGAAAATGTCTTAATCACTGGTGACCCCTGCAAGAACTTTGGTGGCTTCCACATCGATCTGACATACAGAGTGCTCCTGAGGCAAACATGAAGACAGGCTTTTTTTATTGATTAGCCAGATTGTCTAGCCTTCCTGTTTTGTCTCCTCATTGGCAATTAAGAGAGAAATCCATCGAGGGAGTGGTGGCAGTGAACCTTCCCCTCTGATACTTTAACCAGGCCTCCTAGTTAATTTGAGAAATTGTTCTGTATCGACCTTGCTTTGAAGCAGGATTTCATCCTGTGGCCCCATCAGTAGTACATATACATCTTCCTCTTAGGAAGCAGGCTTTTTCTAACCATAGTATCTTTTCTTTCTTATTTACAATCCAAATCCTATCACTGATTCCAGTAATCTTTGCTGCACCATGAGCTGTCATTTTTTTGAGGGAAAACCTGGGTGGGTTTCGTTTTGTTGTTTTTTTTTTTTTTTTTAACCAAGATAATTCATATTAAAACAAGGAATAACAATCTAGGATCTTTGAGGGACAAGGGAGGCCAATTCTTGATGTGTTTTTCACATCCAGATAGTAAAGAGGCCACAGTGTTCCCCAGCCTGAACTAAGACTGAACCTAAAATAGAACCCGAACATCCATTTTGGTGACTCAACTAAACTATGTGGATTAGCTTTCTACAACCTAAATATGATTGTGCAGGTTAGGATAGCGATTGTTTATTCCAGAAGACAGCATTTGGATGTTTTCTTCTACATGTGACTACTTTTGTGTCTGAACAATGAAAAAACTGTACTTGGCTAATGAGAAATGAAGCATTTCCTCACCCTTTCCCCAGTAATCACTAATTTAATGCCCTACTCCAAATGAATGCATTAATCCTTTATCTCCATCTTCCCCATCTCTGTTTTTTTGTCTCATGGAAGGCCAGAACTTTCTTGTCCTTCTCAATGTGAAAGTGATATTTTAGACTTGGAACCATTTAGATAAATGATTGGGATTGTTCATAGTTTATGTCACCATGACTTCACTGCAGCTCTGTGATGAAGGGCAAAAGAACTTGGCTGGGGCAGAGGGGATGCCCTGGCCTTGGGGCACCAGCACAGGCTGGACCTGGGGCTGAGCACCCTCCAGATCTGGCAACTCTTCCCCCTCTTATGCACATGCATTCAGTGTTGTGTGTGCACGATTCACCTTCCTGCTGTGTATGAGTTAAAAGCAAAAAAAAAAAGTCTTTAAAATGATCCTTGAGATTTGGTAAATGGAGGTGCCAGGGAAGCTCTGTGTGAGCAGAAGTATGATTTAGCATCTGTTCTCCTTGTTAGAAAGTGCCCCGTTGTACTCGGGGTGCCAAGGAGGATTTGGCAGGTGGGAAAGGTTTGACTCACCCAGGTGCCATCCCCATCAGCACGGAGCATTTACAAACCTGGCATCCTCTCTCTCCATCTCCAAATCACAGCACTGAGTGAAACGCAGTGATACGAAAGATTAGTCTTCATTCGGCAAAGTAATCGCCAAATTAAATGATGCCAGATGGAAAAACTAAAGGCCACGGTGTCAGGGGTCTGTCCATAGCCCTGGGCTTTAGGAAGAGGCAAATACACAGATCTCAGCTGGTGCTGCAGGAGGTACGTGTCCGGCGGGAAGCCGGCGCTCGGACTGTGCCGAATCGATACCTGCTATCGAAGGGAGCAGCGCGCAGCGTTAGGGCCAACCCAGCGTTATTAGAAAATGATATATTGCACATTAGGATGGATAATTCATGTCGCCTTCATCGGCTCAGACCGTCGCGAAAATCCATAAATCATTTTCTCGTTCATGTATCGCCTAAGTGCGATTTGTCACTCGGCATTAGCGGGAGGGCGGCCGCGGATCCCCGCCGCTTCCCAAAATGGAGCCCCGGCTGCGCTTGGAATCGCGGGGGCAGATCGGATCCCCGGGCTGCGGCTCCCCCGGGAGGGCGGCAGGCGGCTCCCCCCGCGCCTATACACGTGTGTGGATATAAATATGTGCGTGTTCCCGAGTGGCTGCCGCTGCCCCCCGCATCACGCCGTCTCCGCGGGAGCCTCGCGTGGGTGTCGCGCCTCGGGAGCGCCCCGAGCCCGGGGATGTGTCCCCCCCTCCCAGCCCTACCTCCGGGGCTTCCTCCGGCCCGCAGAGGCGGGCACGGACACGGACACGGGCGGGCTCGGTCTCCCGGGTTTTGCCCGCGTTCCTCGAAGGCGGGAGAGGTGGCCGCTCCGGGGGCTCCGGCGGCGGGGAGAGAAGGGCTAGAACTACCCCGGGTCGCGTTCAGCGCCGGGCAGCCCGGCCGCTTCCCTATGGGCATCCGCGGGTCGTTCCCCCAGGAAGGCAGGAGAGGCAGGATCTCCGCTGGCCGCGCCCGGAGCTGGCGGCAGCGGACGGGCAGGTGAGCGGCGGCGCTTCTGCATGGGAAGGAAAGGCAGCGAGCTCCCCGTCCGCATCCCACGGGCAGCGCGAGCAGCCCGGCCATTCTGAAAAAAAAAAAAAAAAAAAAAAAAAAAAAAAATATTCAATTTGTCTGCAAAGCACCCACCGGAATCGCCCCGCCACAGAGCCCGGGGGTGGGTAGGGAGCCACGCAGAAGGGGAGAACAGGATGCAGTTTGGGGGAGAGTGGGCATCTCCCTGCCTGCCGCGCCGCTTGCTGCGGCCTCACAGCCGGCCAGGGGAGCGCGGGGCAGGGCGGAGAGCGGCGGCAGGGCCGGGGCCGGCTCCCGGAGCGGAGCGGAGCGGAGTGCGCTGAGTGCCCCGCGGGGCGGCGGCGGCGGCGCTGGCGGGCGCAGTGCGGCGCTGGCGGCGCTGGGGGGCGCCCGCCGCCCGCCACAGCGGCCGCGCCGCCGGGGGAGGGGCGGGGCGGGGGCGCGCCCGCGGCTCCGGGCGCTGGAGCCCCGCTCTGGACACCGCGGAACGGCTGGGATTGCTGGCGATTGCTTGGGAGCTTCAAGGCCGGCTGGTTCCAGCCCCTCCTGCCACGGGCAGGGACGTCCTGCGCCAAAGCGGGTTGCTGCAAGCCCCGTCCAGCCTGGCCTTGAATACTTCCTAGGATGGGGCATCCTCAGCTTCTCGGGGAGAGCTGTGCCGGGGCCTCCCCATCCTAATGTGGTTTCCTGCGTTTCCGCAGGAAAAACGCGCCTGTAGTTCACTGAGATGCGCGGACGGAGCCGCTGCTGTGTGAAGGATCAGTGATGGGGTTAGAGCAGGAGGTGCACGTCCCTGCTTTGTGCTGCTGTTCAAATAAAGTAACATTGGGGGGGGAAACCCTCCACAAGAATTATAACAATTGTATTCTTTTACTCTTAATTTATTCATTCGGTAGCCTTAGGGACGTGGATCTCTCAGCCAGCACCGACAGCCGGTACCGGAGCGTTTCCCTTGGATTCCTCTGGTTATCCCTGAGGGAATATCCCACTCCAGGGATATCCGCCCCACCACCCTGAGCACCCAATGACAGGCAGTATTCCTCCTTCTCCCTCTTCCACTGCGCCTCACGGTCTCCTGTTGCACCAGCGGAAATTCCAAAATGGAAATAGGAAAATACCGGCGCAGGCTCGCCGGGCTTTAAATTGGCCGGAGCTGCAAACGCCGCACGGGTAAATGACGGAAAGTTGCGCTCTCTCCACTGTGGAACAGAGGGGCGGGGAAGGGGAATGGAACAACAACAACCGCAAGTTTCCCTTTATTTACGCTTTTTTTTTTTTTCCAAAGAAGCTCCACTGGAAAGGAAAGTTGGTGGCGGCTGGGTGGAAAATCCCTCTCCAAGGAGCGGGGCTTGCTGGCGTTTAGCCGGGTGCGTGTGTGCCGGGGACGAACGGCGATCCAGCGGCCGCGGCGGGGGAACCATCACCCGGGAAAGGGAGAGAGGCAGGGAAGGAGGCGGGGAAGGACGGAGGGAAGCGGGGAAGGACGGAGGGAAGCGGGGAAGAAAGGAGGGAAGCGGGCAGGGATCCCCGAGCGCTCGGCAGGCACGGAGCGCTGACGGGCTAAGGCGGCCGGCAGCCGGCGCGCGGCTTGGCCCGGCCCCGCCCGGCCGTGACGCAGCGCCCTCGACGCGCGACGCGGCCAATGGGACACCGCCCCCGGGGGCGGTGCTGCGCGCTGATTGGTTGGCAGGAGCCGAGCGCTGCGCAAAAACAGCGGAGCGGAGCGCTGCCCGCTCAGAAACTGCTGGCAGAGATCGGGGCAGCCGGGCCGGGAGCGGAGTGGAGCCGGGACGGGAGCGCAGCGGCGGCGGCGGCGGCACACACACAGACACAGGGGCTAGGCGAGAAAGCAGCAAGAGAGGAGGAAAAAAAAAATCCCCCCCCGCGATCGGCACCGCCGTAAAAGCAGAGTGATGATGATGATCGTACTCGTAGCAATAAGAGAAGAAAAGGAAAGACCTTTGACAGAGGAGAGAGAAATCAAAAATCTTTAAATAAAAAAAAAAAAAGGAAATACCAGGGACATCGGGGAATGAAAGTTTTGGGTAGCTAAGCTGCTCTCTGCCTTTTTTTTTTAATATATGTATATGAAGTCTTTTTGCGGGTAATTTTTTTTTTTTTTTAATTTCGCGGTTTTCTGCCTTTTCCTTGCATCCAAAGAGGGCATGCCCACCGGCTGTTCCAGCAGCATCTACCCTCCAACTCCCACCAGGAAGACAAACCGAGGACAATCTTGAAATACAAAAATTTCCTCCTTGGAATTTGCTGCTGCTGCTGCTGTCTCCGCCGCCACTGCTGCTGCCGCGGTGCAGTGCCAAGACTCTCGGAATAAATAAAAGAGGGCTACAGTGTGTCTCTAGCTACAGCCGGCTAATAGCTATTTTAGTTGGCCGTACGTTTCGAAGATCACAGATGAAGCGGGGACGCCTGTCTTCTTCGTTTGCTCAGCGTGTGAAACAATAATCCCCGTAACAAAAAGGAGGGAGATGGGGGAGAAAAAAAATCCTAACATGAATCAGAAGAAATAGTATCTAGCAAAACCCTCCCCCCCTCCCCCCCAGCCCCCCAAAACCAACCTCTACCCCTCCCCTTCCCCCGATCCCCCTCTCTCTCTCTCTCTCTCTCTCCCCACTCGCTTGCAGGCGCGGGCACGCGCGCGCGCGCACACAGACACACAGACGCGCGCACACAGACACACAGACACGCACACACGCTGTACTGTGTATTTTCGGAGGAGGAGGTGGTGGCTTTTGGAAGAGGAGGCAGCGGTGGTGTCGGGGAGGGGGGAATCTCTTTCCCCGTCTGGAGATGGTTGTGCTATTCCTCTTTGCCTTGCTCTGGATGGTGGAGGGGGCTTTTTGCCAGCTCCATTACACGGTGCAGGAAGAGCAGGAGCATGGCACGTTCGTGGGGAATATCGCCGAGGACCTGGGCTTGGACATTACAAAACTTTCGGCTCGGCGCTTCCAGACGGCGCCCAACTCCCGCAGCCCTTACCTGGAGCTTAACCTAGAGACCGGGGTGCTCTACGTGAACGAGAAGATCGACCGGGAGCAGATCTGCAAGCAGAGCCCCTCCTGCCTGCTGCACCTGGAGGTCTTCCTGGAGAACCCCCTGGAGCTGTTCCGCGTGGAGATCGAGGTGCTGGACATCAACGACAACCCGCCCTCCTTCCCGGAGCCCGACCTGACCGTGGAGATCTCGGAGAGCGCCACGCCGGGCACCCGCTTCCCGCTGGAGAGCGCCTTCGACCCCGACGTGGGCACCAACTCCCTGCGCACCTACGAGATCACCCCCAACAGCTACTTCTCCCTCGACGTGCAGACTCAGGGCGACGGGAACCGCTTCGCCGAGCTGGTGCTGGACCAGCCGCTGGACCGGGAGCAGCAGGCGGTGCACCGCTACGTGCTGACGGCGGTGGACGGCGGGCAGCCCCAGCAGCGCACCGGCACCGCCCTGCTCACCGTCAGGGTGCTGGACTCCAACGACAACGTGCCCGCCTTCGAGCAGCCCGTGTACACCGTGTCGCTGCCGGAGAACTCGCCGCCGGGCACGCTGGTGCTGCAGCTGAACGCCACGGACCCCGACGAGGGGCAGAACGGCGAGATCATCTACTCCTTCAGCAGCCACATCTCGGCCCGCGCCCGGGAGCTCTTCGGCATCGCGCCGCGCACCGGGCGCCTGGAGGTGAGCGGCGAGCTGGACTACGAGGAGAGCAGCGTGTACCAGGTGTACGTGCAAGCCAAGGACCTGGGGCCCAACGCCGTGCCCGCGCACTGCAAGGTGCTGGTGCGGGTGCTGGACGCCAACGACAACGCGCCCGAGATCAGCTTCTCCACCGTCAAGGAGGCGGTGAGCGAGGCGGCGGCGCCGGGCACCGTGGTGGCCCTTTTCAGCGTCTCGGACCGCGACTCGGAGGAGAACGGGCAGGTGCAGTGCGAGCTGCTGCAGGGCGACGCGCCCTTCCGCCTCAAGAGCTCCTTCAAGAACTACTACACCATCGTCACCGAGGGGCCGCTGGACCGCGAGCAGCCGGGCGGCGACGCCTACACGCTGACCGTGGTGGCCCGGGACCGCGGCGAGCCGCCGCTCAGCACCAGCAAGTCCATCCAGGTGCGGGTGAGCGACGTGAACGACAACGCGCCGCGCTTCAGCCAGCCCGTGTACCAGGTGTACGTGAGCGAGAACAACGTGCCCGGCGCCTACATCTACGCCGTCAGCGCCACCGACCGCGACCAGGGCGCCAACGCCCGCCTCGCCTACTCCATCCTGGAGAGCCAGATCCAGGGCATGTCCGTCTTCACCTACGTCTCCATCAACTCCGAGAACGGCTTTCTCTACGCCCTCCGCTCCTTCGACTACGAGCAGCTCAAAGAGTTCAGCTTCCAGGTGGAGGCCCGCGACGCGGGCGAGGAGCCGCAGCCGCTGGCCGGCAACGCCACCGTGCACATCATCGTGGTGGACCAGAACGACAACGCCCCCGCCATCGTCAGCCCCGTGCCCGGCCGCAACGGGACGCCGGCGCGGGAGGCGCTGCCCCGCGGCGCCGAGCCGGGGTACCTGGTCAGCCGGGTGGCGGCCGTGGACGCCGACGACGGCGAGAACGCCCGCCTCACCTACAGCATCGCGCGGGGCAACGAGGCCGGGCTCTTCCGCATGGACTGGCGCTCCGGGGAGCTGCGGACGGCCCGCAGGGTGCCGGCCAAGCGCGACCCGCAGCGCCCCTACGAGCTGGTCATCGAGGTGCGCGACCACGGGCAGCCGCCGCTCTCCTCCACCGCCGCCGTGCAGGTGGTGCTGGTGGACGGCGCGGGAGAGCGCTCCGGAGGCGGCGGCGGCCCGGCCGCGGGCACCGGGGCGGGGGGAGGCGGCGGAGGCTCCGGCGAGCATCGCCCCAGCCGCTCCGGCGGGGATAACTCGCTGGACCTCACGCTCATCCTCATCATCGCCTTGGGCTCCGTCTCCTTCATCTTCCTGCTGGCCATGATCGTCCTGGCGGTGCGCTGCCAGAAGGAGAAGAAGCTCAATATCTACACCTGCCTGGCCAGCGACTGCTGCCTGGGCTGCTGCTGCTGCTGCCCCTGCTGCAGCCGGCAGGCGCGGGCCCGCAAGAAGAAGCTCAGCAAGTCGGACATCATGCTGGTGCAGAGCTCCAACGTGCCCAGCAACCCCGCGCAGGTGCCGGTGGAGGAGTCGGGCAGCTTCGGCTCCCACCACCACAACCAGAACTACTGCTACCAAGTCTGCCTCACCCCCGAGTCCGCCAAGACCGACCTGATGTTCCTCAAGCCCTGCAGCCCCTCTCGCAGCACCGACGCCGAGCACAACCCCTGCGGGGCCATCGTCACCGGCTACGCCGACCAGCAGCCCGACATCATCTCCAACGGCAGCATTTTGTCCAGCGAGGTAAGGACCGGCACACCCCCAGCCCGCGCAGACTTCATCCCCGAGCATCCTTCCCCAAGCTCCCGCTCCTCCTCCCCTCCCGTCGCGAAAGGCGTTTTGCATTCCCAATCCTGCTCGTTTCTCCTTTAATCCGTCCGCTGCCTCTACCCGCTTTGCCCTGTCTTCTTTGGAGGGTTTTAGCGACAGGCGGGGGTCTCAGAGGCGATTGCGGGTTAGACACACAGGCACACACGCACACAGATAGAGACACACGCACGGACACCGGTGGCTCCCTCCCGCTCGGGATGAACAGCTGTTGCAGCCGAGCGTGCTCCCCCGGAGTCCCCCTCCCACCCCCCTCCGGTGCCTCTGAAGGAATCAGGGCAGCATCGGGGCGCAGAGATGCCCCCGAGGCAGCGGGAGCTGTGAGTGGATTGCCTGTGGGTTGAGAGATGGAGGGGGGGTTACAGCTCTTTGCAGCATCTCTCCGCTTGACAAGGCTGAAGTGACGTGGGGTGTTGTAATCACAGGATGCTCTGAAGGAAGGCTTTAAAGCCGTGTGTTTTTCAGTCCTGAAATCTTTTCATGTGCAAGTTAAGCTTTGGGGGAAACCCCCCTTGGGACTGTGACAATCACTGTAGTTAGCAGGAGCTTTAATTAATTTGTGAATAAGGTTTTTTGGCTTTTCTTGACTCTGTTTGTGCAGCTCTCTTTATAACCCCGAAGTTTGCAAAGCAGCAAGAAAGAGTTTCTGTAAAATTGTGTGCTGAGACTTAATGTCCCTTGCAGTCTTGCCTATGTTGTGTTGCCTGGTGTGTAGAGAATTTTTACTAAAGCATTTACCATGCCATATCACTCCCCCATTAATCTTTTTATGCTGGCTTAGCTCATGTATATTGTCAGCACCTCTTGCCTGTGCACTAGTGAAAACCTCACCTTCTCTCCTACCCTGAAACCTGAGTGTTTTCCAGTCTCACAAAGGTGGTTTGAATGGTATATTCTAAGGCATTAAGTTCTGCAGTGAAATTTCTAATATTGATTTGTAGTACTGCCCTTGGCTCAAAATGTCTACAAAACTCTTGACTTCTGCTGCCTTTTTAATGACTTGAGGGTATCTCAATGTATGTTTGGGTTTTTTCCCCCTATGGTGCAATGCCAGTACCATCGAAGCAGTCCACAACTCTAGAAATAGTTATGCTAATTTTTTGTGGGAGTCCTTGTGATGCTCAACAGTGTGCACTGTGAGAAAACGTCAGAGTCTTGTCTCAAAAAACTCCAGGAAAAAAAATTCCCTTGTGCCTTCCCATCTGTGTGACTAAGAGCTGATTCTTTCCCCCCTTACATTCTAGAAACAGATTTTGGAGGCCTACTTGCAGCTTAGCATTGCCATTTATAGTGACTATGGGGAGCTGCTCCCTTGTATATTTTCTGCTGCTGGTTACAGAAATATCAAGAGTTAAAACATCTCCCAATAATTTGTTTTCTCCTAGACAAAGCATCAGCGTGCTGAGCTCAGTTATCTAGTTGACAGACCCCGACGAGTAAACAGGTAGGAGCTCTGCAGCCTTGGTTTCCTCATGCATGCTTTAGCAAGTCTGAGTGCTGTGCAGAAATGTATTTACTACAGATGTAACTGGGTAGTAAAGCAGTGGGAAGTCGAGTGGATGTCGATGCACTAAATAAGTTCGAATTACAGCTTTTCTAAACTGGTTTCCAAACTATCTGAAAAGAGAACAAAATCTCGGTGTGTACGAGTCTAAAACGTGCTTCAAATACTTAATAACATGCTTCTGTAGGGTCTCCCAGAAAACATTGTCTCACTGAGCTGAAGTTCAGCTGCCCAGCTTAAGGAAATGCTACCGAATTACTTTTACAGACCACATGGAAGTCAGGAGGGGCAATAACCCTTGCAAGGTCTGACAATCGCTGGTTGTGTTCGGGGTGGGCAGGGCACCTCGGTGGAATTCGTGCAGGAGCGAGGGGCGGTGCGGGGGGGGGAATGCAGCGCCGTGTTTGGCCATGTGATGGCGGAAGAATGTTTTACGAGCTCCTCTTTCGTGTTCGTTCTAATGTAAAGATGTTTCTGTGTGTCTAGTTCTGCATTCCAGGAAGCAGACATAGTAAGCTCTAAGGACAGTGGTCATGGAGACAGTGAGCAAGGAGACAGTGATCATGATGCCACTAATCGAGGTCAATCCTCTGGTAAGTCTGATAAGGGAATGGAAATATTGGATCTTTAAGCAGGGAGACTAGAAGGAACAGTTACTTATAGGAATATAATACAAGAGAGGCATAAATAAGGTGAGCATATTTATTTTTTTGGGAGGCTGGGTTTTCATCAGCTTGCTGCTACAGTTGCCAGGACAAGGAGGCAGTTTTGAACCTCTTTTGGTCGTGGGGCAGAATTCATTTCATTCATTTGGTTGGGGATGGGAATGGTGTGTTATACTGCATCATTCACTGTAGCAAAACTTCCTGCACATTAAAACAAAGTTATTGGTACATTTTATAGTACATTTTCTCCTATGGCAGATTTAGAGAATCTCAAAGCATTAAGCAATTCTGTTTAGTAGGCACTTCAGCTGGCACAGCAATGAGAAGTGAAGGAGGAGTTCCCAAGGGAAAGAATGAACCCAGTGATTGAATGACAGCCAGACTGTGAGGGGTTTTTTTTTTTTTTTCAGGGGATCAGTGGAGACACGTTGGGTGCTCTGAATGTGTAATACCTTCAAATTTTTGGAGGATTGTCTGTTAATTCAAATTGAGGCACCGTATAGAGCAAGTGGTCTCCATGTTAATAAGATGTTATTAGATACATTTTCTTGACAGAGGAAAGAATGGCTTTAAAAGCCTATGAATCACTTAGGAAATACACACATTGCAGTGTTATGCCCATATGTAGGGCTTGCTGTCTTAGTTCTCATACTGTCAGTTTGCTTCTGAAAGGAACATTTGTTCAGAGCCTGTGCATTAGAATTCACGCTCACCCTCTCACTGCATTTTAGCTACAAATGCTGGGCTTTCTTTCCTACCACAGCCCTCCCAGGTCTGGTACATCTTTGTGCAACACAGTGCTGCCTTTCCCCTTGCTTCCTTTGTGCCCTGTCACGTATAGAGATTTGCTACAACCATGTAATACAAAATACTGTCAGTTCTGCTTTTTTTTTAATTCCCCCTCTCCCCCACCTTAGGAGGCACCAGGGCAGGGGACCCAGTGCTGTCACAGCAGTGCTGCCTCACCCTCCTGCTCTGTTAATGTCCCCTATTTTCTTGCTGCTGTAGTCACTGTGCCCTTAACGATGGGAAACCCAGGCACCAGGGGAAGAGGAGGCTGCCACAGGGCCTCTTTCTATTGCTGCAAGTCATTAATATGCAGACCTAATGAGACTTGAGAAGAGCCAAGAGTCTCTGGAGCTCCCTGCTTCTTGCAGGGCTTCATGCTAAGTGAACAGAGTGTCTATTTTGTGTCTGGGAACCTGACAACAAACCAGGTCTTGCCAGAAGTTTACATCTGAACACAGAGCCTCTTTCATTTTTGGCCTATATATGGCGTATGATTTATTATTGTTCGAAAAAGCCATGTATTTAGCCTCCCCCCACCCTTTCTTTTGCACTTGTTTCTGATGCAGCAATCAGGGCTACTGAGTTATAAAAAGCTCTCTCTCCTCCTGCCCTCCCTGCATTCCTGTTTTTTTTTTTTTTTCCTCCTCTTTTACGCATTTTACTGCAGCAGTCATCTCCATGAACATTTCAATCAGCTTAGTCCCTCAACATAATGAACCATAATAACCAAACAGGAGAGAAAAGAATAAACATCTGCAGAAGGGGCTGGATTTGACTGATGGTGGGAATATAATCATGTAGTTGCACATCAACTGAAAGCTATTTTCTTTTAGATGCATTCTGTGCTGTTATTGTTGTGCCTCTGTTCTTTATGCTTTCCCTCCATTTTAAAAGTAGACTATGAGTACTTGTCATATTTGGCATTGATCCTTAGTGGGGTAAATTCTTCTTCATTTCTATTTTATCAAATAGTGGAGAAGAACTGTCTGTACTTTTAAATAATTTCAAATCATTTAAGAATCTGATGTGATCTGTGAACTTCTGTATCTTCAGTGGTGATCACATAGTCAGTAATGAAAGCTGACAATTAGGCTTGGTCTACTCACAATTAGTAGTTTGAACTGAAAACTCAGAATACACCAATTTCATATATTGCTACTGAGATTTGAGAATAATTTGCATGCGCCATTTTTTTAATGCTAGCCCCAGATAAACATTTCAATACAGATCTCTGTAGAAACTGCTTTAATCTTCTTCACACATATCTACTTTTCCTGTAAGTTTTGGGCTGAGTCATGCTGCCTAAATGCAAAGAATGTGCCCTTTTACCTCAGCGATGACAACATATTTTGACATAAATCTTCACTCTTGCTATGAGCTTTTGGGGATGAATTTTATGGGGAAAAAAGGAGCATAAATCTTGTTTGATCTCAAATGGCTACAGGAAGTATAGAGGGAATGCCTTCTCAATTGCTTTGGTCATTCTGATGCTCTATAATCCATTATTTCTCAATTACTGAAGGAAAACACATTGATTGATAGTGTGGCAGCAGTTTGGGCTGTTTTTTTTTTTTTCCCCAAGATGTTACCTGACACTATGCAGCATCATATTTGTTTTCAAAAACATCTGAAAATACTTAGTAGGTAATTCACAATGGCAGACAAAACTCATTCCCCACCAGTTTTAGTCAGCAGCACGCTCTGTTCTGATGGCAAAACATCTTTTTACTCTTCAGCACAGGACCTCTGTCACTGGTGAGCAGTCCTGTGGCACACAAGTAGCTATTCTGTAGTAGTCCATTGCTATCCAAACTGTGGTGTCATGGTCAGTTATTAACTGGGAAGGAAAACATGTAGGATGAAAATCCATCACACTGCCACAGCTTTAGCTTGTAGAATTTAGTGAAAAATCTGAACTGTGCTGCTCTATGTATCATAGAATGTTTTCTTGGGTTTTGAAGTTAGATCATAGTATACCTTTTCACAAAATACGTTTTCTTAAAAGTGATTTAATCGTGGTTTAAATGTGCTGAAATGCATGTAAAGGTTTTATATTTTTCCCACTAAAGTAACATATAAATGCCTCATAATTAGCCACATTCTTGCCTACCTTAACACTGTCGAAATACTAAAGTACTGCCATCTGCTTTTGGCAGGGAATGGCAAGGAGTGAGATGCTCAAGATCCTAATTTTTTGTGGATTGAATAGTTATTTCATTGACTGTGTTAGTAATGTGAGCTTTTTGAAAAAAAAATAACTTTACAAAGGTGAAGAAGTGCTGGAGGGTTTTGGCAAACAGAGGAGAGGTTTCTCAAACCCTAGGTTCTAATGACCTGTGCTCTCCTTTGAAAATATTTGAGACAAAAGCTGCTACTTGTTCTAGAGCAAACACAACTCACACAACACTTCTACCTCTTACTAACACACTGCATTTCAGCCGTGTTCTGTAGGAGTGGTTCTCAAGCATGAGGTTAGTTTATTTCCCATGGTTGATTAATTTCTTGGCCTCCCTTGTGAAACTGCCAGCTTGGGTGCCAATTAATGCTCTGCATGTGTGTACATTTAAATTGTATGATTAGACACCTGTCCTGTAAGATTTGGACTCGTGCCATCAATTAATTTGGTATGGTTGCTCACTAGCTACTTGGCTTTCCCAAGCAGAGTCCTTCACAGTATTACCCTTTTTTTTTTTTCCATGGAATTGGCACAGAATCTCAGAGGCACTTCAGGGAGGAATGCCCAAGATGAGGAGCCAAGTAGATGCACTGCCTTGTATATCCTGTAAAATGCATTAAAATATCCTGCCTTTTATATCCTCTAAAATGCATTTTTTGATCTGCTTTTGGGCAGTTTACATTGATGACTGGCTGAAACTTGAAATTAGGCTTTTCCCGTTGGATTTTATGAAGGGAACTGGTAAGGGTCTGATGCAAAGGCACAGGGTGAAACACTGGCTCACACCTTTTCAGTACAGATTAGCTGAATGCCAAGAGGGTTCATTATGGCAGAAGAGCTGCAATATTTCAGTGTCCATAAGGAGAAGAGTAAGAGAGGTCAGAAGAAGAATTTCAGTGATAAAGAGACAGAGAAAACCAGTATTTCCTCTGAGCCTATGCAGACTGACAGCTAAATCCTGTTGTGAAGATCACTTGGGCAAAAAGTCTATCTCAGATAAAGTGAGAGTGTACATGAAAATGGCTTAGAAAAGTGCTTTGACTGAAGCTAAGTGCTACTTCTATTTTTTGGTTTTTTGGGGTTTTTTTCCCTCTTCTTCCTTGGCCTGCATGCTTAATAATGTTCACATCTCAGTGGTCCAGATAGGCCTTTGAAGCTGAGATTTGGAAGAGCTGAATATTCAAGATACATGAGTCTTTATTCATGTTCTGATGCAGATGAAGTCAGTTTTATCCAAGGGCACACCAATTACTTAGCAAGAAAGAGTGATAATAACTTTGTTCTTAAAGTCCAATTCTAAAGTAGATAACTACTGAGTAGGTTAACATCATTATCCTTATTTACCAATGCAAAACATGAATCATGGGAAATGAGATACTTGCTCATTGATAATGTAACCAAATGGATAGTTGTTCTGGGAATGGGAGCTCTGAGAAGATCTGGTTCCCTCCATCACACCTATCTCACATCTAGCTAGCACAGGAGAAACAGAAATGTCATTTATTTCCAAGTAAAATGCAAGGTTCTGAAAAAAAAAAAATCCACACATTGGAGAAAAACCTGTCTCAATAATGGTATTGCAAAAAATACTTTGTCAGCATTTAATTTGTATTTTTTATTTTTTGTTACATTTTTTACTAAGTAATGTATACGAAAGTGTTCACTTGTTGCTCTTGGTGTATGGTTCTTCTCCCTTAGTTAATTTGAGAAAGGACACATTATTTAAAAATGAATTTAGGCCTAATTTTTTGCCTTGACAAAACAGTCTTTCAAACCAATTAAAACTCACAGAGAAATTTTGATTTTCTCCTTTTGAAATAGGAAAAGGAAGCAAATTGGGAACATGCTTCCAAAATGCAATGCTGCCAAGTGTGTGGTTCAAAGCACCTGAGTTCGGGTGCTTCAGACATCAAACCTAATGAACACCTTTCCTAGTTTTTGGCAGCTTTTGAGGGAGGGGCAGGGGTTTGTTTCCCTTTAAAATCTGCAAAGTCAAGGTTGTGAGAGGGCTCATATTGTCCACTGGCCCCTCTGGTAATAAAATAGTGAGCTGGTGGCCTTTGCCATGAGTTGTTCTGTGTACGCTGCATTTGGAATAGAGCAATGCTGAAACTCTGATCCCTGTCAGAATTTCAGTGCACTGTCTTGTCTGTTTGCATCCACAAAGGACATTTGAAATTCCTAATTCAGAGTCACCTTTAAAATCTCAGTTTGTCTGTATGTGCAAGGTCGAACAGCGTAAGTAAGGGAAAAATAAAAAAATACAAAGCGTTTTTCTTTCATGTGGATGTGTAATTATGATGGATAGTTTAGTTCAGAAGGATCTTATATATATATATATATAAAACCAGATTTATGAGAGAGATGAGATGGAAGTGTTAAACTTAAACTACTGAACATTTTGTTATAAATCAAGAACATGATTCCTGGGGTATGAAGGAGTTCTGTGCTGAGTGTCTCACTTCTTTACCGTGATATGTCCTTCCTTCTTGGAAAGCCACAAATAGCCCTTGCTTTTCCCCAACCGCGTGTTAAATGTTTTTCAATTAGAGCCAGAAAATTCTATACTATGACCCACAGCAAAAAGGTGGGGAAGAATAGCCAGCATTCATACCACAGGCAGTGTAAATTGCATGGCTGCCCAGGGATTTTGAAAATAAGCTGCTAATTTGAATTTCTTTTCTGTTAAAATACTAAACCCGAGGGCTTGGTTCTGCACCTGTTAAACTCTTAGGGGCTGTTGTGACTGCTTCAAGCTGGAACAATTCCTAACCCTTGCCTCTCTGAACATTTTGTTTCCATTCTAAACAAGCATTTACATTTAGCTATGTGCTCCAGCAGGGTATATTTAAATTCCAATGTATATAATTTGTGGGCTTTTTCCTTTTTACAAGTTCTCCTCTCAAAGAGAGAAAAAGTTTGCAGTACAGGCTCACATTTTGTATCCCCTATATTCATTACTTTGTTTATTAAGAATCTCTGAGTTATAGTGGCTATAACATCTCTTTTATAATAAGCTGTTATATAATACTATTCAGTGCACTGCAGTAGACAAGCAGTATTCAAAAGGGAACCAAAAAAAATATTTGTATAGAGACATTTTACAGTTTAGCAGCTGATGTGAGAACAAAATAGTAAAATGGAGGGTAATTTTCCAGGTGAAATAAAGATACATGAAGGGAAGAAAGGGTATATATTTGAATGTGTATACTTAAAACAATATTTTTCTAATCTTTCCCTTCCCATAGACTAAAGAATATAATTTAATATTTACCTTTAAGTTTTTCTTTCTCCTCCTGTCTTTCAGGAAATGTTCAATTAATATGGTAACTGACACATTATCAGCAAAATGGAACTGTAATTATTTTCTTATTAAATGTAGGGCTATTTGTTTTTTACATGTAGCTTTGCCAAGAAGTCTGCAAATTGAAATAACTATTTTGTGTTTATTGTCCCTTATATCTTTGGAAAGGCAAAAAAAAATTTTTCTTCAGATATTTCAATACATGAGATATACACACATACATGGTTTTATAAACATTTTTACATACTAATTTCTTTCTGGGAAGCTTGCATCTAAATATTTCTTTTCAGCCTTTGATAGCTATTACCAGTACAGAATGTATAGTTGCACTATTTTTCTCTTTGCCCGATGATCTTCATCTGATTCTTTAAGCAGTTCTGCAGTTCACATTTGCATTCTTCAACAGTTCACTGATCAGAAATTTATTTTCAGGCTTCTGCATGCCAATTATCAAGGCAAGCTTCTAATCGAAACTGGACCTGGCATTGTATATTGCTTAATTTAAAATTAAAAAGTCATTATAAAGTGAGATTAATCTGAGACAAAAACCTTTTATTTCTCATTTCCTCATGATTTTTTTTCCTGTCTAAATGATTGCCTTTCTTACTCAAGCACTTGTTGATAGCTCGTAATCATTGTTCCTTTCTGAAGAGATTGTTTTTTTGTAGTAGGAGATATTACATAAATATTATTAATATAATTCAAATTAGAGTTCAAAACTGTGGTAGAATTCTTAATACTAATCCTCACACTGGAGATCAAGCTAATCCAGTTCTTTACAATGTTCCCTGGTAAATGAGCTACATTACACGAATCTTATTACAAGAATCAACTAGGTTGGAAAAGATCTTGAAAGTCATTGAGTCCAACCTGTGCCCTAACACCACCTTGTCAACCAGACCATGGCACTGAGTGCCACATCCTTAAAGTTCAAGGCACACCCTTGAGTCTTTCCTTAAACACCTCCCTGTTCCATTTCTGAGTGGAAATTCCTCCTAATGTCCAACCCAAACCTCCCCTGGCACAGCTTAAGGTTGTGTTCTTTTCCATATTACAGCTGTTCAAAATTTTTTCCTGTTTCTGTTACAAGTAGTGTTGTTTTTTTGTAATTCTAATGAAGTGCGTGTAAATGCAATGTTTAGAACAGATTTAGTTCAGTTTTGATACACAGCTAAGGTGCTCAGTTCTCTTTATAAATACAAGAAAAAGGAGCTTTTTTTACTGTTCTGCTTTTAGTATGATGTTGAAGATTGTATTGGTTTAACCCAAACAGCAGCTAAGCACCACACAGTTGCTTGCTCATTCTCCTGTGATGGAAAGGAGAATCAGAAAAAAGTAAAGTTGTGGGCTGAGATAAGAATAGCTTAATAATTGAAATAAAGATAATAGTAACAAAATGGTGAAAGAGAGGGGAATGAAATTGAAGACAGAGAAATGATGCACACTGCACTAGCTCACCAGGCACTGATTGATGCTCAGCCCAGCCCTGAGCAGGGATTGGCCCCTCCCTGCACCTCCCAGTTTATACAGTGGGCATGATGCTCTCTGGTATGGAATGGCCCTTTGGCCAGCTCACGTCAGCTGTCCTGGCCATGCTCCCTCTCAGCTTCTTCTGCACTTCCTCACTGGCACAGCATGGGGCACTGAAATGTCCCTGATCTACTGAGTAACTACCAAAAAATTAATGTTTTACCAACATTATTCTCATATTAAATCCAAAATACAGCACTGTACCAACTACTAGGAAAGAAAATAATTCTATCCTGCCCAAAAGCAGGACAAACCAACTTGCAGATGCTGGTGTTTACTTTACTCTGTCCCTGTGATTTCATACACCATTCCTCTCAAGTATAATCCAATGACTTTGTGACTCTTAGCCAGGAAATATTCCTTTGGAAGGCTGCTCTGAAAGTGGTCAAAAGCAGCATAGCTTGTCATTTGAGATCTTAATAGCATTAAAGGATTTGTAAGCAAACAGTTTGGTGTTGGCATGGATAATTGTTTGCTTATATAGGGGAAGCATTAACAATTTTTTCAATAGTATCCACAGCCACATCACACTGGACTACAGTTGCCTTTGTACTGCTAATTGCAGTATTTTATTACAGGGTTCTGTCCCATTTCTTGGATGACTTGATAATAGCAAGGACTACTGCAGCAGCAATGAAAACTGTCTCTGAAAGAGTGATGTAATGATTGAATAAGCTCTCCTGATCGCTTGAAAGCTCAATTCCTACTTTGTAACATCTGCTTTTAATATCAATAGGCTCCATCTGTATACCCATGTATGCACAGATAGTTCTTTTATAGGACTCATTAATGTTTCATTTCATAAATGAAATCTCTGATTTCTAAATCCAGACTTTCAATTTCTTCGGTCAGAGACACATTTATGTAGAAACAATTCCTGCATGTTCTTAAGCAGGTATTTTCACCCAGTGAACTGCAGACATCAACCTACAAGCAGAATCGAGCCTTGTGTGAATGGGTTCTAAATAGTGAGATCTGCAAGGAATTTTAAGAGAAACACTGATACTCTTCTGGTGGTATTTTTGTGCGTATGTGTGACATTCTGGCATTTATTTATGCTTGTTACAGGTTGTCTTTGACTTCTGAAGACTGGACAACTAGATTTTTTTCATGTTGTTGTTGTTGAGGAGATGAAACTAGCGGAAGAAGCTCTTACAGCATTTCTCTTTCCACTTCTCTTTCCTTGGCATAATCTTTCTTATCTGTCAGCAGCTGCTCATGATGCTGAAGCTTATATCTGTAGTTTCTTTTTCTTTCGTGCTCGCAGGCATGGATCTCTTCTCCAACTGCACAGAGGAATGTAAAGCACTGGGCCACTCGGATCGGTGCTGGATGCCTTCCTTTGTTCCATCCGATGGACGCCAAGCTGCAGATTACCGCAGCAATCTGCACGTACCTGGCATGGACTCCGTTCCAGACACTGAAGTGTTTGAAACACCAGAAGCCCAGCCCGGGGCGGAAAGGTCCTTCTCCACCTTTGGCAAAGAGAAGGCCCTTCACAACAGTCTGGAGAGGAAGGAGTTCGATGGACTGCTGTCTAATACACGAGCGCCTTACAAACCACCATATTTGAGTAAGTACTGCTCAAAAAGCTCTATGGAAGCGTTCCCTTTTCAGGAACAAAAATTGGCTCTTTCTGCTTTTCATGCTAGGAATAATACAGGCACAATCTTAGGAATGGCGGGGGGGATGGTTTCTCTTGGATTCAGGCACCAGTGAAGAAGGCGTTGTTCAGTGCTTTTTTAAAAAAAGACAAAATCGTGCTTGTTTTTAGTGTGACATCATTGTCAGCAACAAAAGTGTCAGCTAATATTAGTGGGGGAGTTATTGTGTTTGCAGGGTTGCCCCGACAAAGGCAGGAATGATGTATCTGACTCCATGTTCTCAGAGGGCTAATTTATTACTATATTATATTACAGATTACTGTACTATACTAAAGAATACAGAACAGATACCTACTGAATGCTAAAAAGATAATAATTAAAACTCGTGACTTTTGCTAGAGTCCCAACACAGCTTGGCCCCAGTTGGCCAAAGAGTGAAAACAACTCACAGCAGAATCCAATGGAACAATCACCTGTGGGTAAACAATCTCCAACCACATTCCACATGAGCAAAACACAGTAGAAGCAAATGAGATAAGAATTGTTTTCCTTTTCTCTGAGTCCTTTCAGCTTCTCAGGAGAAAAATCCTGGGCAAAGGGATTTTTTCAGAGAATGTGAATGCCACAGGAGAGTCGCTCAGTTTTGTTTTCTGATGCTTGATTATTTCCAAAATTTTCTTCAGTAGATGGTTTAAATGTTGGTGTTGCTAGGCTAGTGTTTTCTATGACTAGAGTTAAATTGAGAGAGCTTCTAGGAGCTTCTTTCTATAATTGAGAAGTATCTTGCGAATAAACAGTATGTATATTATTCTGAAGTAGCTGTTTACGTAGTTTGGAAGGAGGAAGAGCCTTTGGTGTGATCATCTTTCAGCCTACATAGTATTGACTCTTGTCAGTGCTCCTCTGTGCCTTCTGTCTCATTCCAAAATCTTGCCTCTTTCTTTCGTCACCTTTTGACTGTGGTTATGTGGCATGAAAGAGTGTGATAGATCTCAGAGACCTTCATAATTCCTTTTGGAGTCTGAGCCAGCTGTACAACCCTTGAATAGCACTTTGATCTAATATGTCTTTTTCATTCTATTTGATGCATTCTGTATTTTATTAGAGGCTGTAATTTCCTTTACTTCGAGAATTTATGATGTTTATCTCATCCAAATAAGCCAAAGACATTAACAGTGCAATATCGACTCTGTTTTAAAGCAACAGAGGTCTTTCAGGACAGCAGACTGGGGGTAAAAGAGAAAATAATCCATCTGAATGGTATTAATTTATTTACTTTCCTAAAGCATTTAGTTGTTCTGAGGGGTGGTGTTCTGGCAGTCCTGATATGTGAAGATCTTTGGTACAGATCATTCTCAGCACAGACAGCTCAGTTCTCCCTTCTAAATTGGCTGTCCTGGTATTTTCATTCATTTCGGAGAGGTCTTTTTACCACTCTACTCTTTAGATTCACTTTACTGACAACTTTAAATTTGGCTATCAGTTCTGATCTGTGAAAGCCCTTCCTAAAAACCTGAGATTTTCCTGAGACAATCAGCTTATTTTGTGGCTGAATTGCTTATTTTGGGCTAAAATGTCACGTGCCAGTCATTCAGTCGTATTCTAAAGACTGGTGTGAAATTTCAGTACGGTCTAACAAATTTCAGTCTTTGCTGAACTGATCTTTCATCATTTATTTCTACAAAACATTCTTCAGCACTAAGGCACAATCTAGCAGCACTGATTTCATCACTGTCACCTCGATAAATTTTAATTTAACAAGTTTGGTAGCATCTTTAGATGGTCTGACCACAACTGGGTTCTGGTGCAGTATGGATGTTGCAGTGATGATTGTTATCTGGTGACACCACAATGGTAGTTCTGCTCTGATTTGTTCTAGGCCTGGGAGTTTCATTTCAAATAGCAATGACATACCTGTTTTATTGATAGTTTAGGGATTTTAAATTTTGTAACATTAACATAAGGAGTTTTGTTAAACAATGTCTTTTCATAGAGGCATTGATCTACATTTTGCACTTTCCTGGCACAAGGGCATAAGCAATTGGAAGTAAAAATCAGAAGTCACCAATATAAATGAGTGTTATTACGTAATCCACACTTGAGAATCCAGATTTAGTTTTGCTTTTTTTTCCTTGAACCTCAAAACTAAAATTTCTACAAAACAAGAGTAATGCTTCTCTCGTTTATTTTCCCTTCTTTGGTGAGGTTTTTTTGGTTTTTGTTTTGTTTTTTTTTCTTTTTTTTTGTATTTTAGATTATAATTTTATAGCAAAGAACAAGAATAACAAAAAGAAAGTGAGCACTAATTGTAGAAATGAGTAAATATTTAATAATAATACTGTATTAAACGAATGAGGTAAGAAAAGTATATAAGAGGAAGTTGATTTAGGAAGGAACCTTAGTGATTCAGCGGGTAATTGCAATTAAAAATAAAATTAAACTCAACTTCTTAACACAGAAGGCCATGTCAAGATCAGTTTGTCTGCAGAATGACTTTTTAAAAGAAATAATTAAAATGTATGAAACAGAACCCTCATATTAGGCAGAAACACTATAAAAAGTTGAAGCATGTTTGAAAATGGCCCCATGAAAAATGAGCAGCAAGGAATAAAAAGTGTATTGCAGAATGCAAAAACTATTTGAATTTAAAAGGTGTCTTAAAAAAAAAAAGATTCTAAACAAATGATCAGAAAAGAGCAGAAATTCTAGCTGGTGACTTTGAGGATAGTAATTAGTGAAAATAAAAGGGACACCTTAGAGCAAAATAGGCAAAGGGATGCAAACAATATAGATAACTTCAAAATACCAGGTGTAGTAAGGTAGGAGAGAATTGGTGAGTTTCTTGAGCTGCAGTTAGTGAGGACAAGGATGTGGCAGAGATTCTAAACTGTGTCTTTGCATTTGTATTTACCCGAGGAGGGACAGAGAAAGGCAGGCATATCTAGGAAGGCACCCATCCCAGGTAACCATTTTAAATAAATGTGTGAAAAATGGAAGAGGATGTTGTTGAAGAAATTGACTAAAACAAATAGAAAAGAGTCAGTTGATTATGTGTTTTGTTAATTTTCAGCTTCTAACACGAGCTAGTAACCAAAAAAAAAAAGTCAGGAGTTGTGTTTTTCACGTAAAAATGTACTAGAAAACATTGTAAATTAGAGACCAATGAGAAGCCTCAGCACAGGACATACATTTGTGATTTAGGGGTTTTAGGAACAAGGTAGCTGGCATCTGACCAGGAAAGTAATGCAGGAAGATTGTCAATCTATTAGAATTTTGATAGAGTGAGAATTAATCAATAGAGTGCATTTGAACTGTCAAAAAAAAAAAACCCTTAGCACAGCTTTTGTGTATTAGAAGAAGCTCCTAATATAATCAAGTGTTGTCATAGGTCAAAGCCTTACCAGACTCTGTGCCTAAGAGGAAAAAATCATGAGGATAAATGGAACATTTCAGCAGAAGCAGAGTCCCCCAAGCGTTTATGCAGAAATCCATGGAGTTTTTAAAAAAAAATTAATTTTCTAGAAACAGCAATCAGAAAAAGGGGGCAGTGTCTGCAGATGTCATGAAGGGGTTTGGGAGCGCTGGCTCTCAAGTAGCACATACCCCTGATGTGCAGTGAAATGTGGGCACACCTCATCTCCTTCCCAGGTGCCTGGCTCTGGAATGGAAAGCTGCAGAGCCCTGCCAGTGCACTGGGAATGCTGAGGAGCTCAATCCCTGGGTTGTGCCCTTAGTCAATGGCTCCAGAGGTTGGCTGGTAGCTCTAGGTAGAGCTTTCATGGTGCCACAAGAGTGTGTCTGCTCTGGGATTCCTCCATTCAGTGCAGGACCTTCAAAAAGATCAAGAAGGTGGTGCATGTTAGCACGAGAAGTTTGAATTCATCCTTAGGAAAAATAACAGACCGTGGAATAGCTCCCTGAGAAGTTTCCCACAATGCACAAAGCCAGCGAGAAGGAAATAAAATACCAGGTTGTAAAAAAGGGGAATTGAATTGAAAATACACTGAAAAAAAAAGTGCTACAAAACCCCTACACAGATCGTGTCACAGTGTTCCTCTAGACAGTCTATTCATTCCATAGAAACACACGGCACAGCAGCAACAATACTGAAAATAGCTCTGTGCAAAGTCATATCAAAAGCTTGCTACTAATTAATGTAGGCAAGCTGTGATAGGGATGGGAAGTGAAGGAGGCTGCATGAGAGCTGAGGAAGTAAACTGTGTGCTTTTGTTTGCTGGGCTCACAACAGCAAGAGAGCAGCCAGGCAGAGAAACAACTGCAGGGCAGCAGGGTCATGGACTGATCATCCACATTGGATCATGCACCTTACACATTTGATAAAGTACACATAGATCACACACATTTGATAAAATGATACCAATTTGACATAAATTGCAGTAACCTGTTGAACTTGTGCAGCATGATTGAAGCTGAAGGCTCCACATAGTGGGAATTTGGATATTTGGTTCTTTGTGGTTGGAGGTTTAGGTCATTGCTTGGTTAAGTGAAAACAGCAGCTATATTACAAATTGTTATGTAGAAAAGTATACAAATCTCATATTTTCTTTTTGTTCCATCATCGAATTTTCACTTAAGCCATTGGACTTACTCATACACCAATTTCCACATAAACATTCATATTCTATGTATTATTCTGAATGAAATGTAATGTAAGTAGATTCCTACGTACTTAAATAATATATTTTGAAGAATATATTTACTTCTGTAAGTTGTATGGAATTACCATGAGTAAAAATTACAAAGTTATGATTGGATCAGTAAATTGTAGGATTTTTGAAAATATTTTCCTCAGAGAGTGACTCCAGAATTCTCCTAACATATTTTTCTTACTGTGCAACTAACACTTATTACTTGTTGCTCATCCACGTGGTTTGAACATTGCATTTCTGCAGACATTTAAGAAATTTTTGTAATGACTTGAATGTTCATAAAACATGAAAGAAATCCTGAACTTCACTGGAGAAAATAAAATAAGTGAAATAACACTGGTGAGGAAAATAAAATGTAGCTTTTAAAGAATTCCTATGTTTTCAATCCTAACCATTTATAGCGATTTTTTTCTTTCAGTGGTGGTTATATTAGCCATTATTTTTATAAATAATATTGCTATAGTTACCAAAACCCCTAATCCAAGATTCAAACTCTGTTGGACCAGATTCTGTAGGATATATAACAGAGACTGTCTCCACACTGAATACCTGATCAGTCTGATTCTGCTCTATTTATAATACTTTGAACAAGGTCCTGAGATGATAGCAGTGGAAACAGCACCATTAAATCTACCTCAGGACTATTTTGGTCTATAATTAACAAGAAATAACTTTCATTTTTTTTTTTAATAGAATTTCTGGTTCACTCTAGATGGGCAATAATTTTATAATGCTTTAGAGCTTTCCTGAAGTCTCATCCTGACATTAGCAACAGAATAATTTTTCTTCCTATTAAAGGGTTTGGATTTTTTCAATATACAAAACCAGTCAAAATTTGCCATAGCACCTGAACTTTCTATGTAGAAATGCTTATTTTGCTCTAAAAAAAAAATTACTTTGCCAAAACTTAATCTTCTTTGAAAGCAGGTTAAACTAAACTACATAAGGACACAATTTCCTGCCTGAAATAACAGTGTTTATACAGGTAGACATTCTGAAATAATGATTGTGTTCTAAAGTAGCCCCCTCGTTAGCTCTGCAACATTTTCTACATACACTCAGGCATTTTCATCCTCACTGATAAGAAGGTATCATTATCATAGGAAGTATTGCCACCACCAACTTATTTCCTGTATGAATCAGGATTTTATCATGTCAGGTAGGACACAGAGGATAAAAAAATCTGGTCTCTTACCCAAAGAGCTGGTGTCTAAGCAAGGTGAATTGGAAAGGGGGAAAGAATCCCTTTCTTCTTGAACAGTTGTTCAATGTTTATGAATTGGGCCATTAATTTGTTTAAAATAAACTACCACAGAGCTGACACAAAGCCCAGTTTAACTTATAGTTATTATCCACACACCTGAATTAGATCAGAGTAAATGACCTAGAGGAGAAAAATGTTCGTGTATTTATACCAGGACAAGAAGTGCCTCACAGTCCTTTGATTATTTTTCAAAGGAATAAAAAAAGTGCATGTAAATATTTATTGTGTATTTTGATCTAGTTGGGATCATAAAGGCCCAATTCTGTATGCCAGGATTTGTAACACAACATTTTCTGCTGATGTCTAACATAAATATTTGAAAAGATGTTTTAAGCAAGAAGTCTTCACTGTCTTGAAACAACTTTGCAAAAAAAAAAAAAAAAAGAGGGAGAGAGAAATTACACTTTGGTACAGTCAATATGATGGAAGAAGACATTTCTTTCATTTTTTATTTGTTTAGTTACATCTCATTTCTGGGAATTATTTGGGTAGTTTTATCACAGCTGTGATGGACATAATAGTTTTCCATTTACATAAACACCAATAAGAGCTTTTTTTGAATGGGACACTTGATTAATTTTTAAAAAATGAGGCCTGCCTGCATTTTTCCTTTTAAAATTAGCCTACGTGATTTCTAATACAGATCAGGTATAAATTTGTGAGCTGTCTGATCCCTTCATAAATAGGTTTTTTAATTCAGCTTGTGATTTTCTCACCCACTTGAAGTAAAAAGGCACAGAAGTAAAACCCAAGAAATTAGCTGCAGTAAATTGGAGTTCTTGGTCTAAGAAGGAAACATCATCAAGCTGGATTAAAAAAAGTTGTACAAAGCAAAATTTTTGAAACAATTTTTTTTTTTATTGGCATGAATAAACAAGTTACGTGTGCACAGTAAAAAGTTGTTCCTTTGTGAATAATACAGTTTTGTGGTCAAAAAGAGTTAAAACTATGTGGATATCCTGCCACAGTGAAGTTCCTGACTTATATTCAGGGGTTTATCCCTGGGACAGGTCCCAGCTCTGATTTCTGCAGAGATGGGAATGGCTTTGCACGTGCAAAGTTGCTCAGCAGAAACGGAGGATGGGTTGAAGGGCCACCATCTAATAATGCTAAGAAACCTAATGTAATCTTTTTTTTTTTTCCTTTTCTAAAAAGTCTAGTAGAGCATTCCCATATTTGCTGTATTTGAAATGCTGAGATTTATTTCCTCCTACCTCAAGTTTGCCACTTCAGATGCATCACCCCTGTTAGGTAAATAAATCTTACAAGAAACTTCCTGCGCCTGAAATAAAACTTAAACGTGTGTGCTAATTACAATATAATTGAGGGAGGGCAAGACTCTGATGTACTTTTACTCATCATAGTAGGTTTTTATGATCTTGAGTAAACCACTTCTGATGATTCAACTGTTCAGTGTTTATTGCATAACTTCTGAAAGGTATTTTTATCTTACACTCACGACTGGTTCACGTTCTTCTTTTGAATCTATTCCTCTTGCAGCTCCTGCTCAAGGGGAAGAACACTTACAGAGAATTATTGCAGCAATAGAAAGGACATGGATAGTTCAGAAAGCCAGATTAGAAAGGAATATATAAGTGTGCAAAGAAAACTTGGCTTTAGCCCAATAATGCCTATAAATTACATTATTTTAATCATTTTTTATGGAAATAATGAGTATAAAAAAGTGAAATATGTGTTCTTCTTTTACTTTTAAAGCACAGGTGATAGCTATTAAATACTATTTGCTTCAATATGTTTGTGTAACTGTGGTCTTGGAAAAAAATTAGTGTCTGCCACTGTACAAAACACTGACTAAAAATTGTGCCCATCCTTGAGTTTACATAATATCTTTTATCTTAAATAACTCCAGAGCTCTTTCCAGCTACAGTGCAGGAAAGTAATTGGAAAAAGTTAGAAACAATTAGTGAGTTTTATTTGAAAGAAAAATTATACTTTAATTAGTCTTAAAAATACAGAATTTCAGCTGCTTCTTTTCCTCTAATGGCTGTAAAAATCTGTATTTGCCACTTCTGACTGGAATGCATAGAAGTCTCGTGTATCTTAGCTATCTCAGACTGCTGCTATATTTATTCATTTAGGTCAATTTGGCAGTGCTTATGTGTGCTGTGCATATACCATCTGTGGAGATTTTTCTTTTTAAATGATGACATACCATTTTCTGTGCTCCCACCAGTGGAGTATGAAGAAGTCCGAAAAACCTAGCAGAAAGCTTGCTTGAAACTTTAGAGTAATTTTTTAAGATTAGTGTGTTATGCTGGTTTAAAATTCAAAAATGCCTTTTGTCCCATCAATTTAAATCCTATGCCAAAAGCAATTTAGCCACTTAGGGACACAAATCCCTCTGGGAAGCGTGGAGACGTTTGCAGTTAAGATTTTCAAAGGCACTGAAGTTATTTATTTTTGATAGGCAAAATTCTATTCATTATAAATAAATGCTGTTCTCCAATGTACAAAACCTCCTTGCTGTGACAGTCAGGAGCTGGAGAATTGAATGTGTGCCTGATCCTGGGTCTGTGCACAGCAAATCTTTTCCTCTCTGCGTGCCTCTGCCCAAGGAACTCCTTGGCCTGCAGAGCAGAGGCAATTATGCTTGCTTTGGGTCTTTTCCTGTACACAATAACTGTGATTTTCCATGGTCATTTCCACTGCTTTAATTTTTAGAGGGTTTTCCTTTCATTTTCCTTGCTTTTTTCTTGCCTTGACCTTAGTGGGAAAACATAGGGAAAACCATTTAAAGAGTGCAACAAATAAGCAGTGAGGTGGGGAAGCGCATCTGTTTATCGCGTTTGGACAAGCACGCTGTAGGGATCGGTGTTGCTGTTTGTCTGGCAAGCCTGTAAACAGCTTTATTTGGGCATTAACCACTGAGAATCCACATTTCCATGCTAGTAGTCTGATGAGTGCTGCTGGGAAGTAGCTGTTGAATATATTTGTTTTAGAAACATAGCTTGGCGAGGTCAGAAAAGTGAAAGATTAGGTATTGGGGACCTTTTTGGAGAGGAGGTAGGAGATACGATAAGAATATTATTTTTAAGTTCAATACCTGTTGGAAAAACTAAATATGATGTGGATTCACTGAAAATCCAAACTCTTCTGAGGTAATTTGATTTCTTTCTTTGTTAGGATTATGGTCTTTATTGGTTGAAGAAAATACAGTGGACATGGAGAAGCAAATTTTCAGAATTTATTTCCTAGATTCTGCCTGAAAATCACATGCTTGTATGAGTACTTGCAGGAGTAAATCTGCATTTTTTGCATACACATGCAATATGTATTATCTCATATGTGTAAAGGGTGTTACTTTACATGGCATTTTTACAGGTCATCAGAAGTAACGTGGCTTAGAAAGGAAAAATAAAGGATGCAGAGTAGCTCCTCCAAAGAAGTTCAGGGATGACAGACACCTGGTTTTGCAAGTGAGCTGAGTCTTCTGACTTTATCTTTTTCACCTTCAGCATCACAGCTGCATTCAGCCCTGGAAAAAGATCCATTATGAAACTGCTTGAACACAACCTTGCTTTATTCATAAGGGGCTTTATAGATGCTGATAGTGTGAATTCATCTTTTGTCAGAGTAAAATTCTGTCACTTTGTGACTTTTTTAGTTGACTGTTTGGGCTTTAATTTGACATCCATCTCTGCTCAATTGGAATTTAGATGGCAATTGAATAGAGCTGCACACAGCTGTGAGTATTGATAGGGACTGAGATCTAAAAAAGTTCTACCTTACAAATGAGATGCAGTAATAACTTTTTTTCTGCTCCACTTGAGATAAAGGACTGTGTGCTTTGTACTTCCACGCTTCTTTATGGCCACTCTGATGAATTAAACAGGATCCTTTCCACCACTAGAAGGTCATGGTCTGTACTCTCACACTCCCTGGCCTGTCTTTAACCTGTGTCAAGCAGCTTTTTCTCCCTAAAAAGTCTGGGACATGGTGCCAGGGACCACTCTTGGAAGCAGATTGAATATGTTCACATGCTGTGGCCCATGTAGATTGCTTGATATGGCTGAGGAATTTTAATGATGTGGGCACAAATCATTCCATTCTGATAGTCTTAATTCTAAAGAATGGTGATGGGCAAACTTCTTTTATGGATAGAAACAAGCCAATATGTGATTTTGGAAAAGAGAAGCTTTGAAAGGCTTGTGAGAAGCCTTTTTGCACTCAAGTGTGTTATCTTGGTAAGTTGGGAAAGACTCCCTGAAATCAGTGTGTGCTCCTCATGACAAGCAGTGTGCTTTAGAAACAGAGAATCAAACATTCAGAAAAAGAGTGGGAACATGCTGGTCAGGTCCTAATGCCAGCTAATCCCTCCTAGGAAAGAGAAATGTTGGAAAAAAACATCATGGCAAAGATAAATTGGGTAGGAATTCATAGTGTGATGCTGATGTAATGCTGTAATGCGTGTTACCTCATGTAAGAACAAGTAAATTTAATTATTTCAGGCCAAACCCTGCATGAATAATTTAGACACCTCTGAAGGCCACCAAATGGTGAGCTACATGTCTGCTTCTCCCTGGAATCTATAGGGAACTGAGGCACTTATGAGCAATTTAGGAGGAATGGTTCCTATCCCTCCTCTTCTCCCCAGGGCTCTGAAAATTTTAAGTCACATTGTAGCTGGCCTTTAATGTGTTCTGCATTGGTTAACCCTCAAACTGAAATGCTCATTTCCAGGCTTGTCAGCTGAAAGAAATGTGTCCTGCAGATTTTGTAAGAATGCAATAAAAATTGTTAATTTTTAAAACAAGGAAGAAAAACAAATGAAGAAAAAGAAAAGAAGATTGAGGAGAAGAAATTACTGTTGCATGCATTCACATAAGCAATTTTTATTAAAAAAAAAAACAACTAAGAAAGCAATCAAATAAGAGTTTTACTAAGCATGATACCAAAATTGTTAGCTTATAGTGAGTTGCAAAGAATGTGAATTGGTGCTACAACATGTATGCAAGTAGAATAAGTTGTTGACAGAGGATTTGAAAATATTCTTAGGGAATATGCTCTGTGCTTTAAGTTTGACATACATCAGGAGGAATTTGGGAGTTATTTAATAGGCCTTAACACAGAACATAATTATAAGAACTCTTGCAAATTTAAATATTCCGTGGTTTTCTGACTTCAGTGGTGATGTCATGCATTCTCTTTAGTGTTTTCAGGTAGATAATATGGTTATAATAGTACAGAAAGACAAAGAAGCTTAATTCCCACTGTATCTTGTGGAAAAAAATGGTCTTTTGTGTTTTTCTGGTGCATTATAGAATACAGCTTAGTGCTTTTCTCTGCTGAGTTGTAGTGACTAAAAAGCATTGTTTGGGTAGTAAATAATCAGAGCCAGAGATAAATCAAATCTGACATCTACTGTGCCTCTGGCTGTTGCTGGGGGTGGAAAAGAAAAATTCTCTGCATTTAGAACAGAAAATCAAATGCACATGAAAGTATCCTGTGTGCAGCAGAACATTGATGACAAAATCCAGGGCTTGATTCAAAAGTCAATCCCTCTTAGTCATGTGCTTGATGTAAAGCACATGTTGATTAAGGTCACTGCTTACATGAACTGGGAATTGGGTGGTTGTCCTTAAGAAGTGAAAAGTTGTTTTTTTTTTTTTTTTTTTGCTTTTTTTCCCTTTTTTTTTTTTTTTCCCTTTTCCAGAGGACTAGTCAAGTCCAGGTAGCAAATAAATCTCAGATCACCCATTAGCACCAGAGAAACATTATTTCAGTGGCTGTCATGATGTGTCAGCATTTGTATCAGGCATCTCACTTCCCATAGCAAAATAGGTGCACGTTCTAAACATTGAAAATACCTAAATACTTTTTAACTATGTATTTTCCAATCTGAAAGCTAAAAGAAGTGACAATATGTGTAAATCAGCAGTTTGGTCAAAAATGTTTTTTCTAAAAATAATGATAATCTGTTGTTGGTCTGGAACATGATGCTCAAATTTGAAAAAGTGGCAGTTTTGTACTTAAGTGCAAAGGACAAACCTCTCCCCCTTTTCCTGGAGTGGGTAACACTACTTGTCAGGTTTAATGCATTATGGTCAGTGCAGTATCCAGCACTGTCAAATTTTGGCATGGTGGGAATCCTTCTTTGTTGAACTGATTTAAATGAATATAGACATGGAAATGTTATGCACTCAATGAAAGGAGAAAGAAAATCACAGTATGTGTGGTTACATCGTTTTTTTTAAACAAAAGACAGGGTTTGTTTTTTTTTTCCATAATCATATTTGTTCCAGAAGTAAATGCATACTCTCAAATGAAGGAAAGATTTTAATGGCCTGTGGAGATTATTTATTTAGCTAAAATCAAGCCTGTTTCCAGAAAACTTTCAGTGCAGCAACAAAAACTTTTGCATTTTGGCCTACTCTAATTTTTTCACAGCCTGAAGACCTGGTGCTCACAATTGGTTTTTTTGTTTCACATGAAATCTGGGTAATTGCACCCGTCAGTCTCAATGCTGTGGGTTTATTTTAGAAACAATATTTATATCTAGGATTTTGCAGATGCCAGAAGGAACGTTTCAGCCATGCTGAATGCCATATTGTTATCAGGGGGGGGAAATTCTGCCTTGGGACAAATGACAGGTTCATGTGCAGGAGCTTCTCCTGCCTTGCCTGTGTTGTCACGTGCCAAAATTCAACAGGCAGAACGTGGTCTCATTGCCACCTAACACCTTTAGTGGCCTCAAGGGCCCTTCAGACACATCCCAAAGCACACAGACAGTGATCACCAAAGCCAGCAGACTCACTGAAATTAGGGCAGATTTGGTCTTATTTAAATATTTATCTATATTTTCAAATGCAAAAATAAGTATGTTCCATCTTTCCTCTTTTCTTTCCCCCGCCCCATCCCGAACTATTTGATATAATGCAGAGTTCAAAAGCATCACATTAATTGTGTAAAATTAAACCCACAATAATTGTGTAAAAATTAAACCCACATTAACTGTGTAAAAAGTTAAACCCACATTAACTGTGTAAAAAGTTAAACCCACATTAATTGGGTAAAATTAAACATGGGCATCTGGAATGCAAGGTGTTTTATCCAAGATTTCTCTACAGAATGTATAGATTTGAAGAACAAAATCTCTGCACTAAAGCCTTGAAAGAAAGGAAAAAAAGTTCCCCTTAAACTTATTCATGAGGAAAAGATAAATGAGTAAAATGTTATTTTTATAGTTGTGTACCAAAGTTTATTGGCCTGGATAAGACACTCTCTTTTTATAATGCCATTAATGGAATATTCATAAAAGATTATTAGCAATGCTTTAGCAAACTTCTTTGAGTAATAGATCACTTTTAAAAGAAAAAAAAAAAAAAGACTTTATGGATTGCAAAATATACTGAATTGACCCTTGCAGTGACTGGAATGCTTTTTTATCCACAGAACATGGGTGGCAGCAGAGTAATCCCCATCCTCCATCCCCCAGCCCCAGCCCCAGCCGTGTGTCTCACCCTTTACCTGGATGCACCACTACGAAGGGTGAGGGAGCTATGGCAGTTTGCTCTGCATTCCCATTCACTTGTTGACCTCTTTCCAAAAAAAAAAAAAAAAAAAAACCATCCTTGCTGATATCTGAGCTCCAAGCTAACAGAACAGCCAGGTTATTTCTGACAGAATGCGTTCTACCCCTGCTTAGGTTTTGATCTCTAATTTCTTGGGTGGATTTAGAGCAGGAGTGCTGAACTTGCAGTCTGGTTGGTTGGTCACCAGAATTATCATTTTCTGGTTCTGCTGAAGCTGATGGGACTTAGTGAAGAGCCATGCTTCATATGCTACACTTAACAGGTAGACTGTAAGGCAAACCATCAAAATATGAAGGACAGTTAAAATTAACAATGCAGATTTAAAGCCCACCTTGCCGTAATGCATATGAGGTGATTAACTCCTTTTTTAAATTATTGCTCACTGCAAGTGGGCTGTTTCTGAGTGAAATGCAGGAAGTTACAGCATCCTGTGCTCCTTCATCATTTGCTCTATTCTGTGGGGAAGGCTTGATCTGTGTGGCATGGTGAGGCACACAGCTTGTACAAGAGAAGACAGTGAGTTGAGTGCTTGCACAAAAGCCCCTCTGTGAAAGCCTGTGTGAAGGCAAATATTGCTTGGATATTGTCAGAACTTAAGGAATGCAGATCTGAAACAAGAAAAGAGTTTACAGAGTGGCTTTACCCCTGTTCTGCTGTTGCAGGGGGGTTTTGATTTAAAAGAAAGGGGTTTATGGCATCTTTCTCCTAAGTGAAGGGGGATCAGGAGTATATCTGTAACAGCAACAGCATGCTTGTTAGAAAGAATATTTTATTCTTTCTAATAAAGAATATCTTATATTCTTTGGCAATTTGATTGTCTAGCAGTTCCTTTGGATCTTTTGGCTGTTGGCACTTCTAGGGGGACTCAGCAGTTGTTTTGTTAAGAGCAGGAGTAATGCTGTGGGAGCTTATGGAGCCCTTAAACACAGTCCAGAGGGAAAGTGGCAATGGTTATAAAAGGTATAGGATGGGTTTATAGTATGGATTTTCTTTTGCTGCTTGGGTTGCCAGCTGTGGAGGGAAGCACTGAGCCCTTTCTCTGTCCCCTTTAGATTAGCTAGCACTGCTAAGCAGCAGCAAAATTTGATTTGGAGAGTTTGAAGGTGTTCCAAGAACAGGCAATCCCTTCTAGACTTTTCCATAAGAGGAAATACTCCTGCCTGTACTCACAGTTATAAAGTAGTAATCCAACATCGAGTTTGGATGCAATAGGATGATTTGCAACAGGGTGAAAGGAAGACTTATTAGAGACAAGGGCTTTACAGTATTTTCAGTTTATTTCTGATCCATGAGCTAGGAATAATCGTTGCATACTTTACTTTCTCTTTTCTGTTTATTGTGTTAATATTTTTAATTTCTTATTTTGTTCAACTACCACTGATGTCTTTACATGTCTTCCCTTATCAGTCTACACAGAATTAGCTCACTGTGGATGGGAGGCTTATTAGGGTGTCTTGAGCAACAAATGAATCTGAATATATTTTCCCAGTTCTTATTTTATTTTATTTTATTTTATTTTATTTTATTTTATTTTATTTTATTTTATTTTATTTTATTTCATTTTATTTTATTTTATTTTATATATTTTTTATAATTTATTGTATTTTTTTATTTTATTTATCTTATTTTATTCCATATAAACTGTATGCTTTAAGTACTCTTAGTGTAATGCTCAGAATCTTTGTTGTTCCGGGAAGCATCAATACAGCACAAATTCTGTACCCTAAGAATTTTAATTGCAATGCTTGTGAATCTTTAATCATCTTGCTCACCTCCAATAATATTAGAATATATGTACAATTAGTATAAATTACATTATCAGAATTATGGAACTGCTTGTGATTAAAGCCTTTTTTCTGGCTACCCATACTCACACAGACTTGAGGGTTCCCTGTGTACTAGTTTGAGAGTTTGGAACAGGTGATAAAATAGGGATGCAAGAGAGAGCTGTGATCTCAGAGGAGCTATTAGGCACCAGAAATTATGGTGTTCTTGTTCCAGCTCTTACACTGACTGTGATACTTCCATTTCCATAGCACTTGCCATCTCTGGATCTCAAAGTGGATTATAAAGAATAGTGATTTAAACCTTCCTGCACCTCTAGGAGATAGGTAAGCAATATTATTCCCATTTTACAGATGGAGAAATTGTGATACAGAGAGGCTTAGCGTTTGTTATTTAAAAGCTTATTTATGAACACACATGCATGCACACACAGAGAACTGGAAACAGATGTCAGAACTTTCATTGCTCTCTTTTTTAAGTTGAGTCCACCCTCCTTTCCATTTAACCTCTCTGATTTATATTCCCCATCTGTAAAAAGACGGAAACTGGTGTAGACATGCAGAGATTTGCTTGCACATAAATTTCTGTGCAGAACCAGAAAAGAAGCCAAAAGTTGCCTTCAAAATCCAATGCTTTTTATCTGTTGGCAGAGGATACTTTAAGATTTGGTACAACAATTTTTGTAGGTGGGGAGAGCTGCAGTAGTTCTGCAAATTAAATGCATAATATTTAGTTATTGCTATAAAAGGGCTTGATTGTTTTGTAATATAAGCATGTTAACTGGAGATTAAAAATTTCCAAATGCATCAATTTACATGGCAAAAGGCCAGACACAGCCTGGTAACTCAGTCTCTGCATTATCTGGAAGATGGTGCCACATCAGTACACTGTGTCAGACAGGAGTGGGGCAGTGGTGCTGCACAAAAGCAGTGATTGCCCCAGCTGCATCTCTGCTTATCTTTCTCCCTGCAAAGTCCTACTGTGTCTGTACTGCAGCACGAGTTCCCCAGTGGCAGACACCAATCTAGACAACTATGCCTAAATATTTACAAGAGAACTGAAATTATGACTGAACTTTGGGAAAAAAAGTTTTAAAGATCCAATATAAGTATTTTTATTTTTTTCTACCATTATTGGAATGATTGTTTCTTGTAATATTAAAAAAATATACTTTAAAAGATATTTGGATAGTGGATTAATCTGATCATTCACTGCATCATGAAGGTTCTGATCTTATTATTCTTAAAAGCATTGTTTAAAAAACATGTTGCAGAAGAATTTTAAAAATTCTTTCTAATTCTGCTACTAATTTGCTACAGAACTGAAACACTGAAAACCTCATCTATTAGATGCTTTATTTTTAACAACACACCTGGCAAATTTCTGTGTGTTGAACAGACAGCTTATGCAGAAATGTTTTTCACATTTTTCTGTGTGCACCCTGTAGCATGGGCAGGGTGAGATTAGACAAACATCCAACACCCACAGTAACATGTCCTGTAAGTACTCTTCCTTGTGATACAGTACCCAGATTTCATACCTTTACTGGTGAATATATATCTAGGAAATAAGTATGGCTAAAGTATATATTTATGTTAAATGGAACGGAGACTGGATGTGTTAGTGTGTCACCACGCAAGCATCAACCTGTACACGATTCAAAGATTCATTTGAAAGTTGAGATTCCTTTTTGTTTCAGCTGTAAAACTTCACACAGAGAAGCAGACTGAATTTCAGGTAGGGATTTAGTTGATTTGGAGCTAAGGTAACACCTGATTTTATCACTCTAAGTTTTACCAGATAAGAGTGGTGCTGATACTAATTATAATACTTGAGTAAGTGAGTTAGCTCGCTGGTTTAATGTGTGACTGAGATCAGAATTTAACCTGGGGTCTTCCTGAATGCTGGTACAAATCACTTGTTACTTTTGCTCCCAATTACAGTTAAATTAGCCAGTGTCTTGAGGTAATACAGCTACTGCAGCTGGTGGATTAGGATATGGCTTTGCTAATGCATTGACCTTCTTCATCTGTGTAACATGAGTTAATTTTCAGCCTGACAGTAAATGCTGAAATTTGAATTGTAGCACTAATGCACCATTTTTTTCATCTGTCAAACCAGACTGAAGGGTCATTTAATGATGAGGATAATGGTTCACTTTGAAAGAGAAGGAAAACTAGCTTCCGAATTTTAGGGGGCATTCTAGATCTTGCTTCAAAAAACAAGCTGAACTAGGGGAAAATTAGCCTGTGACATTCGAGTAATACTTCACCTGTAAGTCTGAATATTTGCCTTATCTTATACTGATTCTGTACAGGCACATTGGAATATTTGCCATGACAAGTCAGACAGAATAATAAAACAGCCTATGAAATTTGGTATTCAGGCTATCAAGCCTCAAAAAGAGGCTTCTCTGAAAAGTGAATCGACATTAAACTGTTTGCTATAATGGGAATTTCCAGCCTCAGTTTGTGACAAGTTTTGATTGTTTCTCTACGCCCTAAGAAACCCTAAACCTAAGAACTGTTGGAGACTGATTTTTTATTTTTGTTCCTCTCAGAAGTGTCTTTCTTTCTTTCCTGCAGCACGGAAAAGGATATGCTAGTCACTTCTACAGGACTTACCTGAAGCAGCATGATTTGCACAAAAGAAAGTCGACCAACAAAAAGCATCAGCTTTCAACTTCATTATCTTGGCCATCCAGTTCTGTGTAACTGAAGGATTTGTGTGCTGTTGGAGACATCCTGGCCAACAATAGGACCTAATTGCTCTCAGCAGGCCTGAGAAATGAGTTGAAATGTGTAGAACTGTAGAAACTTCGGAGGCAACTGATCTTGCCTCTCTGATCAGTGTGTGCCTGTTTACAGCACTATATATCTTTCTCTCTCCAAAATGTCACTGAGCCCTTTAGATGTTTATATTCACCACAAAAAGCCAATCGTACAGATAAAAGAGATGTGCATTATAAATGCAATATCACTGTTTTAAACTTGACTGTTTTATATTATTTTTGTGTGATCAAGTGTTCCCCAAACTATTCCAACTTTACAAGAGAGATTGTGATCATGTTCTTTTCACCCGTGGGTCATAAAAATGTTGTTAATCTGAAGACCCACAAAATTATCAAAGACATTTCTGTAGTTTATACACCGTGTTGCAAAGTGTTTACTGTACTATTTCAAAGCTTCTAAATAAATATAAAATATATATATATTATATTATATATAATTTTCCGAAAAACGTGGTACAACTTAGTTGATTTTTAAATGGATTCATACAGTCTACACCATACACTAAAGCGAGAAGATAATTCAGGGTTCCTAAGCTATCCTTGCTAAAAACAAAAATAAAATAAACCTTTAATAGTACTTCCCCAAAATTCGTATTTTGGTCGATCCTGTTTTTCTTGTTTAAAAAAAAAAAAAAAAAAAGCTGTAAGCAACAACATTTTGTCTAAAAAGTTGTGAGGAATTTTCAATGCCAAAGATGCAGCTGTCAATATTACCCCAATGAGCGCTATGTACTATCAGAGGTATAAACCACTCTCCATTATTTTGATTATGTTTCTATGGTTTTTAATTTGGAATCACAAAAACCTTTTATAAGGCTCTATAAATTCACCTGTATATGTTGTTAAAAAGAACACTGGGTGTCTGTACATTTTGCAATGTAAGATATAATGTAAGTGAAGTTAAGTATTTTAAGAAAATCATCCCAAACTCATAAATATGTATACATACATACATAAATACATACACACACACACAAACACCCACACATCTCTCTTTAACATAGTTTTGTGAAACTATACAAATATATTGCCTAAAAATATTTCTCTTGTGGCTAGGAATAGTTGTTGATAGAATTCAAATTACAAAGGCAAAGCGTATGCCAGACTCTTTTATCACAAAGGAGATTTCCAATTAGGAACATGGCACATTCTCAGCTGACCCCTGTCCCATGGGAGTTCAGATGGTGTTGGCCACCATCTTTGTTGGGAAAAGGATTAAGCCCTTGCATATAATCTTTATGTTCTGTAATAATTCTGTGGTCTGAAACAGTATCTTAGAGCGTTTCTTTTCTATGAAATATTGAAAAAAGTAAAATTTCAAAGGTAAAGTTTAAAACTGCTTTCATGTCCATGGAGTTTAAGTACCATTTACTAAATGTAAAAATCTAGTAAAATTTTTTTTTTTTTTTTTTTTTTGTGCTGTGATTTTTTTCCCTTACTGTACCTTAATACATCAAATAACAAAAGCAAATGAGAGCACACATTGTTGTCAGCCAATGCCTAGCCAAATTCAAACCAATTCCTTCTGATGATTCAATATTAAGTAAAACAAGAGCAAATGTTTCATTGGTTGCAGTGGGATTTGGATCATGCCACTATTTTGGAATTCTGTTGTCCCCACCAATGCTGCCATGAGATGAATGTGTGAGAGGTCACTGCTATGTCATAATAGAATTTGGGTTTTTTATTTTTTGTTTGTTGGCTCTGGAGTTTTTTTTTTTGTTCTCTGTAATGGCAGTTTCTATTAGATAGGAGTATATAAATCACCTGTGTGAAAGCCATCTTGCTGTGGATCCAAATATAAACAGGGAATCCAACATTCCTGATCATATTCCACGAGTTCTTTGTACAACTAGTGGACTGGGCCCTGCCGTTGTTAATTTAATATTCCAAACAAAATAATATGCTCATTAAACACTCCAATGTGCGCACCTAGCACGTTTGTATAACGACAAATTGTTTCATGAGATCCTTTCAAAAATGTGTGTTATAAAAACCTAATTCAAAATCCCCCAAACAACTTCAACAGCTATTGATCTGAGCAAATACAACAGTGAAATGTTCCTCCTGCTCTAGGTAGCAGATCTTTTAGTTGCCTACAGCCTTCATTTATTTTATGAAGAAAAGCAATGGAATCTGTGACAAATATTTCATTTAAAGGAGATTGCTAGATTCTTGTTTCTGCTTTTAAAGCAAGAAAGCCCTTGCCATTCTGAAACCAAATTAAAAACTTCTAATTAAGTTTTTAATACTGACATATACTGTAATTTATGGTTGTTTTTTGGTCTTTGGGAGGAAAAAGAAATTGTTTTACTTTCTATTTCATGGACAGCCAAAATGTTTCTATTTAATGAAACTCTCTTCATGCCATTTTTTTCATTTTTTTCCAAAAATTATTAACCATATCATGTCCTGTCATTCATTTCCAAAACTGAACTCTTTCTGTCGAGTATGATACACATACAGATTTATTAATCTTTTAAAATTCTAATTTAATGTTAAATACCATTGGCATTGGTCCATATATACGCAGAAATCCTTCTGAGTTCACTGGGATGAACTCAGTTCATCCTAGAGAGGTCCTAGAAGGAGTCGTGGTAGGATGCAGAAGTGTCATGGAAAAGGAAGAATTGAAGTACTACAGCCTGAGCTTTTGAGATGAAGCTGCAGCTCCTGCTGATTTCCCTTGCTCACTGTGAGTTTTGGTGCACTGACATTTGCTGGCACAAGCCTTGGAGCACATGAAATCCCAGTACATAGCTGCTGTCCCAAGAGGAGGGCAAACTGGGCAGTGCAGAGGCTCAGTTTGTCCTGTTTCTTTGTTTTAGTGGGCAGGTGGCCACCTCCCTTTGAAATTGCCTTGTTCAGCATCTCCCAAATATTCCGTGGCACTGCTGGGAGCAGGGACAGGTCTGTAAATGCCTTCAGACCTCTCTCAGTCTGTGTGTGTGCCTCCTCCTCTGAGCACAGGGGATGCAAACATTGAGGGACTCTCATCTGTGTATTGGACCCAACAGTGAGCTGAAAGTAATCAGGAAATGTTTAGGTTGGGTGTTGAGGGGAAAGATTGATGCCCATAAAACTGAGATGAGGAAGGTTTTGGAATCTCCTTCATTGCAGGTTTTCAAGGACAGTGCAAAAAAAAAAAAAACAAAACACCCATAAGGGATGAAATAAGTGTACTTAAAGTTGCCTCAGAGAAAAAGCACAGAGAAGGCTCTCAGTCCTGTTGTTCTGTAATGTTCCTGGTGGGGCATGCTGAGCTTTGGAGGAGTTAATCTGTGCCCAGCTGTAGGGATAAGAATGTTCTATCCTTCAATTAGTTATTTGAAGCAATATTTAATGTCTCAATTTACCATTTATGAGCATAATAGAACAAGCTGCCTGTGAGAATAACTCTCTTTGGAGTAAATTAGAGTTCAAGCAGAGAAGACAGGGTCTTATAAAAGATAACAATGTGGAATCAGGTCTGTGAATCCTTTTTTTTTTTCTTTTTTAAACTCCTGATTTAGATATGTAGCAATAGATTTCTAAGCAGCTTGCCTATTCAAATTCTTCAAAATCAAACTTCAGTTTCTTCCAAAACTTAGAAATACTAAAACATTTCACTACTTGAAATTGAATTCCAATTTTTTAAAGCAAGTTTTTGCTAACATGCTTATTGAGGTATTTCCATGAACATATTCTTAAATTACTGGAACAAGGTGTATTAATTTAAGTATTTATTTTTTTTTTCATTAGTGTTGTCGCAAAATTAGGTGAAATTAAATACACAGATAAATACAATTTGTAAAGATTCCTGCATTGTAGCCTCTATATAGTTGTGGGGGAGATACTGTGTGTGTGTGTGTGTGTGTGTGTGTGTGTGTGTGTGTAACTATAGTTCAAATTCTGGGAAGTTCCCATGGGATTTTTTTTCTTACAGCTCCTATCAGTAAATGTAAACAAAAGGGTAGAAACACATGTTAGGGTACTACAAAACAAGACTTGTTCCTTAGTGTAGAATGGAGTTTTGCATTCAAGAATTAAATTCAGCCCCTCCTTCATGTGTTATACCCACAATCAAGCACACAACTCGTTTATTTTTATTTCCAAAATGCTACCTGCTCATAGAAGGTTTCTTTTTTTTTTTTCATTGTTTTTTTAAAGTAATATCATTCCTCAGGGTAAAGGGTGGATAAATAGATAGTCTTCCTAGGCTGATAAATTGCAATTGCAATTTTGCAAGGCTGTTAAATATTTGTATGTCTTACCTGGAGAAAGCCGATCGTAACCTGCCACTGTTCCATGTTCTTCTAGTCTCAAGTTTCATGGCATTTGGACTTGTGAATTAAAACCTATACAAAGGTGTAGGGCCCAAAATAAGCATCTTTGATATGAATTTTGGTATTGCAATTTGATTGCAAAAAATTGGCACCAGATATCTACAAAGAGTAGAAAGTTGGTTATTCTGTTCTGTTTGCAGTAATGTAAAAGACAGCCAGTAGGACTTTATTATAATATTGTGCTATGAGAAATTCTGAAACTGTGAGTCAAATCCTTTGCACTGATCCCTACAATCATTGATCAAATTCTTCTTAAAGAGCTCCTTCATTTTATTTTGTCTCTAAGAAATTGATACATATATATATATATATAAACAAATATACACCGCCATTACAATCCATTGTTGAGCATCTGTGTTTTTGTAGATATCCTCATATGTAAGAAATAAGCAAGAACTAACTTGGACAGATTTCTTGAACTGAAATTGTTTTTGAATTTGAATTTGTTAATAAAGTTCATGATATTGACAGACATCAAGAAAAATGAAATCTCTGTGGGTGTAGCTCTCCAGAAGGCAAACGCTTCACTTAGGAAGCATCCTGTCAAAAAACTGTATAAATGCAACTGCTGGAAATCTTGCTGAGTCAAGATGAAAGATGCTGTGCTAAAGCTTTCTTGTTCACTGTGTCAGCACTGATTAAAGTGTCCTCTGGATGGTAACCGCTTTAGGCAAGCAGAAGATATCAAAAATTGCAAGCAGGATTGAGATAATGTTTACCATTCCTGTGGAAGAGATACTTGGACAAATAGGTGAATATATATTGAAATACTGATCTATATCATACAATATGGAAAAAACAGTGAAGTCAAACATTTAAGAAAAGTGAATGCTTTCAAATACATGCACTTCAAAGATTAAAGTTCATCTGGTGCTCAACTTAGAAGCATATTTTGGGTAACTCATCTTTGATTTGCACTAACCCTGCAGAGCGATGTATTGTATGACAAAATCTTACCACTACGTGATCAAGGGAATGTAACCAAACCAATCTTAATTTATAGAAATCTTGGATCAAAACATTCAGGCTGCAAAACTGAGCTGTATTTTATATGCATCAGAGCCTAATTCCATTAAAGGCAGTGGCCCAAGTTGCAGTGATATGAAGGAGAGCAAAAGGAAGTTTTCGTTTCTTTCTTTATGCATTTTTAAGCAAGAGCAGCCTGCAATAAAATTATTTGACATCACAAAAAGGGAAACTTCACTGGCTTTGCTTTTAAAAAATCTGCACAATCCAGTTTGGAAATTTGAAACTTTGGACATGGCTATGTGTCAATGTAAAACAGATATTTCTGATAATTTTATCTCAAAGCAAAATAACACAGAATATAAGTGAAGTGATATAAATGTTTAGGTTTTCTATTAAGATAAAGACAGAAATGCAGTCCTGAAAAGACAGATTCATGTTTTTAAATTGCAGAAGTTCAGACAACTAAAAATTAATTGGAACAGAGTATTCTTACACTGCCCTAGTTGTTGGTTGAAAATGTGAGCAAAACAAGCAAAAAAAAAATCAACCTCAACCTCATGGATGTTTCAGAAGGTTTTCCTCTGGAAGGTAACAGATCCTAAGAACATTATCTCCTTTCAGACTTGGCTGAAAGATGTTTTCTATCATCATTGCTGGTCTAACATACTTGGAGTGTAAAAGCAGCCCTCTGAATGGTTTGCACGCTCACCTCGGTGGAGAATTCTCATTTGTTGAGAATAATCTGGAAAAAAGACCTAGATGAAGCCTGATGTCAAAATTGCCTAGTAATTCTATGCCCATCACTACAGCTTTTCTAACCAGGTATCAGAATAATTTAAGCCTGAAATATTTTGGGATGCTGATGGAAAAGCAGTGGTGTGGCACTCTTCCTATGTGGAAGAAAAAAAAAGAAAAAGAGAGGAGGAGAGAGAATATTCTCTGCTCTTTCTAGTCTCACAGACATCATTAATTGATACTTAAATAGTGTTTTGTTCAGGAACATAAATATCACAAAAGGAGATGGATTTCACCATGAGAGCAACATATTTGTTGTGGCTTGTGCTATATTAAAAATAAAAAAAAAAAAGGAAGAATGCAAGCAAACATTCTCATTCTCAACCCCCCTGAAGATGAGGCTAAATGATGCCCTTGGAGCTCACAGCCATTCAGTTTTTGAGAGAGGCTCTGTTTGATTTATATTCTGGCTGTCAACAAAGAAAGAAAAGAGAGACTGTGCTGGAAGTTAAAGATAGGTAATTAATATAATCTAGGGGGAAAATGCAATATACCTTGTAATAGCATCATTAAACCTCACTGAGCTGCCTGAAACGATCTGTTGAAAATTAAACAAACAAGCAAACAAAACCCCCAAAACAAAAAATAAATCTCTTTCTTGGCACTCCAGGTACACATTTACATTAGATCACAGCTAAGCTGAAATAAAATGGCTGAGGTATAAATGGCAGGGATCATATTTTTCTTTCACCTGTTTCCAGGGGATGGGAAGGGGGGCAATCCTGGCATCCAGCACTTCCTTGGGGACAGGAACATCCTGGAACATTTCTCATCCTATTGTGAAAATTTAAGAATGTACAGATTTACTTCCATATGTATTAATATATATTCTTCTTCAAATACAACTTTTTAAAGGATGATACTTCACTGTGCTTTTGACCATTTATGTCAGCTATTTTTGAGGGGTCCCTGTCATTAGGAATAGTTAAGTAATAGACTTACCAGCCTAACTTAAATTTTCCTTTATAATTATAGATGGAGTTCAAGCAGCCCTTATCATATAGAAACTGTGATTAAGGCTCCCAGGTTTAATTTTGCTACTTTGATTCCTGCTGTCACTTCCCGTGTTACAACGCAGGGAATTAACTTTATTTTATTATTAAAGAAATACAGTTTTGTTCTATTTAGTAAGTCTGATCTAAGAAGTACCCCTTAATTAGGAAAAGATTGAGGCAAAAATCAAGTAGCTAGCTGTTTTTCTTTTCTTATATAAATAATTTCCAGACCTACCACTGTTCAAGAAGGACATAAAATGCAGTAACAGAAAATATTTGAAGTCTGCACTTTGATTCACTGGACTAGGGAAATTGCTTTCCTGTTTCCTTTCTATCTGGAGTAAACTGGAAACCACTGTTTGCATGCAAACTTTTTGTGTGCTTAATTCTTCATTCACAGATTTAAATCGACTGCTTTACTGAACACCTTGCTAATATTCACAGATTTAAAACCTCGGGGAAAAAAAAAATAAACAAACTCAAAACATCTTATGTTCTCATCCCAAATATAACTTTCAGCACTGGAAAATGTATGGCAATTGAAAAAAATATTTATTTTAAAGATGGATATTTTTATGATAGATTTTTTAAGATAGATTTTTTAAGATAGATTTATTTGCTGCTGTTCTGTGTGGTTTCACATCCTTTATTAATAACCAAAATATAGTCCAGTGTTATGACAGATGCCTGCATCACTATCCTTATTTTCCTGAGGCATAAATGAGAAACTTCATACTGCAGAGGTGGGAACAAAACCTAATTCCTAAATCAAAATAATAAAATAAAAAAAAAAAACACCACAACAATCATTATGCAAGAAAATAATGTAAAATCACATGGGTGCTACCATGCTGAGCTCTCCCCACATCCAGGTTAATGAGCTAACTAGCAGTCTAGAGAGCAATAGGCAATTTGGTGCCCTTGGTCTCTCTGTCAAAAGAATATATAATTATTCTTTTCAAAATGGGACAGCTTCAAAGAGAAAAATGAAGAGCTCTTCATCTTTCCACTCAGAGCCTAAATCCTTTTGGATTTGATGATTAGGGAGGGTTGGGAAAAGGAAATTGGGTTTAGAGCCCATCATATTAAAGAAGCATTTGTCCTCGGCAGCCAAGATTATGAGCAAATACTATGATCATACGGCATAAAAAGGGCCTCTGACAGCATTTCTTTGTCTGGTAGTTTTCTGCTCAATACTTTTTTTCTGCAAACACCTAAAAACAGGATCCTGCTTTTGCTAAGATGTTTGTTAAGGTGTTAAAGAATAGACACCTAAGATTTCCTGGGCAGATGGTATGACTTCTGGAATATTTTACCAGGATGTGATAAATCTGCATTCAGTTCTTTCCACCTCATGTGATTTCTTCATCCACACCCAGCCCGGAGAAATTTCTAAACAGCAGGTTGGAGGATTCTCTCCTTTTTTCTACTGCTGCAGTCTGCAAGAGCATTTAAACATCTCTTGCACATTTGCCACTTCCCATGGCTTACCACTGATTAAATACAAACTCATTTGCTTGCTCTCCAGTGAGTGTGTGATACTGTGCGAGAAGTTTTGCTCAGTAGCTATTTGTAGATGACACAGAGAGTGGCAGCAGGTGTATAACAGAGAGCTTTCTCTTCTTCCAAAGGGAGAAATCAAGAATAAACCACCCCTGAAATGCTGGTCATGTAGATGAATGTCTTACCAGGAAATATTTGGACATAGCAGTGGCAAGGGGTGTGACGGTGTTCACAGGGGGTCTCAGGTTGAGGGAAGAGACAAGGATCTGACTCCATGTTTCAGAAGGCCTGATTTATTATTTTATGATATAGATTACATTAAAACTATACTAAAAGAATAGAAGAAAGGATTTCATCAGAAGGCTAGCTAAGAATAAAATAGGAAGGGATGATAACAAAGGCTTGTGGCTCGGCTCTCTGTCTGAGCCAGCTGGGCTGTGATTGGACAATAATTACAAACATCCAACATGAGACCAATCAAAGATGCACCTGTTGCATTGCACAGCAGCAGACAACCATTGTTTACATTTTGTTCCTGAGGCCTCTCAGCTTCTCAGGAGGAAAAAATCCTAAGGAAAGGATTTTCCATAAAAGATGTCTGTGACAAAGGACAGTAGAAAAATTTTACACTAAGAGCATGCATTGCTGGGAGGGACTTACTTGGTATTTACTCAGCAAATGTTGAAAAGTTCAGAGATTCTGGACAATGGAATACATTTCCTGCAAGGTCTGTCCTGAGTCACCCTGTTGATGACAACAAAATTGCCATCCCAGTTGAGTTGTTTCCCTGGATCAAGTGCCTGCACTCCAGCATCATAAGCTGCAAAGGCACAGACAAGACACAAAGTAAGAATGTGGCTCACAGAACTGCTGGTAGAAAAGAGGATTTTTCCACCCGTCAGTGCCCAGGGCTGGGGCTGTCTCCACCTGCTCTCTGCTTGGGAGAGTGGGATAGACCCTGTCCTGCCTCCCTTGGCATCCCCAAAGCGCCCTGACATGAGGCAGTCATTGCTCCCAAATCTCTTTCCTTGCAGCAGGATCAGCACTTTGAAGCCATTACCAATACAGGTTGACCTAACCTGTTGCTAGAGGCTGTAATAAAGCAGGCATGATATGCCTCCGTTGTGAAAGGGAGATCCCAAACGCGGTGGAAAATGAATATTTCATTTTAAGATGCAGCTTTGTTTTGATAATTTTATTTATTTGCTATTATGTTATTATGAAATACTAGAGTATTTAGATTGCAAAATACTAGTTGTTTCAAATAGATCAAACAAGAATGTTTCCTGTGCATATGTTGTCACTAATATTACTTGAGGTCTTCATTTGACATACTTGGTCCTGGCTTGCTCTTACAAAGGAAAATCTTGCTGACATGTAACAGAGTTCTGTCTTCCTTTTTTAGCCAATTTCCCCGTTTCTGAGACATTTAAATTGGCCTGACCAAGTACTTTGAAAAAATAAGGTGATGGGAGACATATGAAAAGAATTTCATTTAAAGAATTTTGTGCACATCTTGTGCAGGTAAAATCCTCCTTCAATTCCTGTTTTATCCAAATAAACCAAGGAGCGTAAAAGTAGATTCTTAGCCCACTACAGGTCAACATCTGTTCCCAGGATTTGTGCTCCCTTAGGGCTTCCAGAGAAGAAAGAGGAGAGCAACAGACACTGTTCTGTCTTGATGCTGGTGACAATATCTCTCTGGACTGACCTTGTATTTTAACACCCTGTTGTATTCCCCCTGCACTTTTCCAACACACAGAGGCTAAATTGGGAGAAAATGTCTTTCTTAAAAGATCAAAACCAGAGTAGGCTTTGAACCCTTAAATTATATGGAAGATCAGAAGAAGCCTGTTCAAGTCAGGAGGATCTGCTTATCACCCTGAATTATATCAGTACCATCTTTCTCTTTATTGCCCTGAGAATGGGCAGAATCAAAGACAAAATAGCATAAAAAATGACACCCTGTGGCCTGCTCATTTCTGGCTGCCATTTGTATGTTAAATCACCAGCAGCTGTCATGATCAGAGTCTGGGTTGGGTTGGAGGGGATAAACATGCACAGACAAAAATTAGGGCTTACTTCCTTAAGGGAAGGCAAAACAAAGACAGTACAGGTGATGAATGAGTAACTAACAATGTTGTTTGAGGAATATGGGGCAGATTCTGTGTTCATATCTCAGTACTTCTGTCTGCATCACTATAGTGTATTGCCTCTCAAAAACTGAATGGAGAACACTTTTAAATGTCATTTTATTAGGCATTCTTATTAGGTTTGTTTATGTGTGCTTATGTCATGCAATAGCTACAACAATAAACAGAAGTTTGGCGTTTCAGAAGGTTGCAGCCAGCTCTCCTGTTTGGGGGATAATACCATCCACTTCTTTGCACAGCGAGCTCACTTTGCTGGGACTTTAGCATGGAGCCTGCCTTTGGTTACCTTTCTTTGAATGAACTGGGGAGCAGGCCATTCCTGCTGTGGAACTGTGTGGGAAATGGATCGGTAGAAAATTCTCAAAGCCTGACAGACGGCTAACGTAGTGTGCACCTGTATGCAAACCTTGAGGTAAGAGATGCTTGCTTTGGAAATGCCATGGAATAGGACAAACATTGTTGAGAGAGAAATGGAGCTAGAAAGAAGTTTCAAAGGATGGCCTTGCAAATAAGACTAGGTACTTTGGAAAAATAGAACTGTGAAAGATGCATTATAGTAAGACCAACGAGGGGTAATTTTTGATGATTGGCTTTAAAGCATTTACAGCATGGTGTGGCTAAAGCTGATAGGCCAAGAAACACTTACAGTGTATTGTAATTAGGAAATAGTTGGCTTCTGATTGTGATGGTGTGAATTATAACATCTGTATTGCCTCACTCTTCTCATGAGACTGAAAATGGAAGGAAAGTTTTTAAAACGCCTCTCAGTTGCCCCATCTCTAGGTCAGGAAAAGGGTTTAATCTGACAAAACTATCCCTTGGTCTGTACTCAGGCTGAAGAGTGGATCCTTCACAACCCACAGCCAAAAGAAATCAGCTGTGGAAAGTAATTTTTATCAAAAAGTGCTTCATGGCTGTGGCAGTTTATGGGTGGTATCCTCCAATTTAGTTTTCCCACTGAAACCTCTCCGAACCACGGGCTGCTCACTCTGCTCCCTCTCACTGCTCCCCTGCAGCAGGATGGACAGCAGAGCTGGAGGCCCAAAAGGAAAAGATCATGTGTTGAGATAAGAACAGCTTACAGGAAGCAGCAATGAAATAAGGGAATAAACAGCAACAGCAACAATATTAATAACAAAACTGTGAGGGGAGGGGGTGAGAATCACACGCAAACGCTCACCACTGTAGCATGCGGAGCCTGACAATACCCAACCACAGCCCCAAAGTGTAAGGCAGCTCTTCCTCTGCTCCCCGTAAAAGTGATACCAGCTGGCAGAGAATATCCTCTAGGTCCTGGCCCTATCCCACTCCTGGGTACTGCAGAAATTAACCCTGTCCTGGCTGGAACCAGGGCATTGTCTCCAAACAATGATTTAAAAAGTTCTGAGCGATCACAGGTCAGAGGGTGCTGGGAATATCCAATGTTTCTCAAAAGCAAGTTGCTACATTAAGTAAGAGCCTGACTTCCCTTCTCCCCAGTTATGGATGCAGCATTTCCATCATCTTTATTTCAACATTAAGCTTTCTTTGAGAAACAGACACATTTACAGATGTCAGCTGGGAAGGTACCGTGAATTTTTCTGTCTCCCTTAGCTGCATATTTATGCAATCCATGCTGAGCACTGTTTTGCAGGGAGGAACTTATGCATGAAACAATGTTGAATTCCACTTGTTTGTAGATTGTGTAACTTTCAACTGATAGAGTCTCATGTGTTACATCTGTTAGCACTTCGCTGGGAAGTAGCTTTCCTTGATGGCCTGCCACTCTTCAAGAAGGATCCTTCCCTTTTGTTCCTAATCTCTGCACAGCATTGCTTTCTCTTTGTTAGATGGATCACTTCTCCAGAATTCACAATCTTTAATAAAAACACATCATCACACAAAATGCTTTCATCTATTCTTTAGATTTTGTAACATCTCTAGAAATTATTTTGTTCCTTCGACGTGTTTTGCATAAAGTTGTCAGCAAATCTATTTACTTCGCTCTTGGAGAACTAAAGTTTTTACTTTCCCTTTGTTCTTCTCCCAGTTCAGTAACTCTTCATCAGATGGCTTGCACTCTTTGGTGGTGGCTTTTTAACCATTCACTGTGACAACTGAATCAATCATACACAAGCCCAGGGCTCAGATATGCCCCTCATGTCAGTGTAAAAGAAAGATCTAAGATGCAGATTTTATTATATGCAAAATACTTGCAGCAGCGTCTTGAATTTTTACATTTCAGCATGTGTTACAAATTGATACCTTTCAATTTCCCCATAAAAATACATTTGGCATTTTGTAGTAGACACAAAAAGGTTACTCACGCGTATAACAAAAATTCTGCTTCATATTGTGGGATTTGCTGATTAATGAAAGGCATGTAATAAATCAGTACAAAGACAAAATATCCTTTCTTACCCATACTGAGTGTGGATAAACAAAAATCAGATTTT